>JAMKPZ010002799.1:0-40022 GCA_024699675.1 Amphibolis antarctica
AACGTCGAATCTTTCATTGATAGTGAAATTTGATGACCCCCATACCTAGCACTGATTTGGCTGCCGGATAAACCACGCGGAAGTTGGCTCGAAAGTCAGTACACGTAACTGACTGTTGGTTCCCCAACTCCCTCTCAAGCAGTAAAACTCATTATCACCCCTCTCAGCCAGCTTGAAAGTCGATACACGCCCCCAACTGCCAATTCGTCGACTCCCTTCCGGGCGATAAAACTCGTTCTCATCCCTCACTCAACTGTTAAATCAATTTATATAGTCTCAAGTCTTTTAACAAAAATATTCGAAGGATATCTAGAGTTATACCCTTAAAATGCCTAAGTACTATTCTTAACTTAAAAATTGAATTTCACGTGTTTAACTTAAAAATCTCACGTACCTTGCTAAAACATCAATCATTTATGCTTAAAGTTACGGTTCTTTAATTAAAACACTGATACTGTTCACACGTGCACTTTAAAACGTACACACTTGACTCAAAAAATCACGTGTTCATATTAAAACACCGGTCTTTTAATACAATTGTCCGTTCTTTTAACACAAAATGCCGAATCTTTCATTGACGGTGAAATTTAGTGACCCCCATACCCACTGATTTGGTTGCCGGGTAAACCACGCGGCAGCTAGCTCAAAATCCGGTACACGTACCTGGCTGCCGAGTAAACCAACCCCTTCCCGAGCGGTAAAACTCATTATCACCCATCTTAGTTGGCTTGAAAGTCGGTACATGCCCCCGGTTGCTGATTTGTCGACTCCCTCATGGGTGGTAAAACACCTTCTCATCCCTTACTCAACTGTTAAATCTATTTATATAGTCTCAAATCTTTTAACAAAAATATTCAAAGGATATCCAGAGTTATACCCTTAAAACGCCTACGTATTATTCTTAACTTAAAAATTGAATTTCACGTGTTTAACTTAAAAATCTCATGTGTCTTGCGAAAACATCGATCATTTATGCTTAAAGTAACGGTTCTTTAGTTAAAATGCCGATACTGTTCACACGTGCACTTTAAAACGTACACACTTGACTTAAAAAATCACGTGTTCATATTAAAACATCAGTCTTTTAATATAATCATTCGGTCTTTCAACACAAAACACTGAATCTTTCATTGACGGTGAAATTTGATGACCCCCATACCCAACATTGATCTGGCTGCCAGGTAAACCACGCAGCAACCGGCTTGAAAGCTGGTACACATACCCGACTGCCAGGTAAACCAACTCTCTCCCAGGCGGTAAAACTCATTATCACCCCTCTCAGCCGGCTCGAAAGTCGGTATATGCCCTCGGCTGCCAGTTTGCTGACTCCCTCCTGAGTGGTGAAACTCCTTCTCATCCCTCACTCAACTATTAAATCCATTTATATAGTCTTAAGTCTTTTAACAAAAATATTTGAAAGATATCCAGAGTTATACCCTTAAAACGCCTAAGTACTATTCTTAACTTAAAAATTGAATTTCACGTGTTTAATTTAAAAATCTAATGTGCCTTACTAAAACACTGATCATTTATGCTTAAAGTTACGGTTCATTAGTTAAAACACCGATACTGTTCACACGTGTACTTTAAAACGTACACACTTGACTTAAAAAATCACATGTTCATATTAAAATGTTAGTCTTTTAATACAATCGTTCGGTCTTTTAACACAAAACGTCGAATCTTTCATTGATAGTGAAATTTGATGACCCCCATACCTAGCACTGATTTGGCTGCCGGATAAACCACGCGGAAGTTGGCTCGAAAGTCAATACACGTAACTGACTGTTGGTTCCCCAACTCCCTCTCAAGCAGTAAAACTCATTATCACCCCTCTCAGCCAGCTTGAAAGTCGATACACGCCCCCAACTGCCAATTCGTCGACTCCCTTCCGGGCGATAAAACTCGTTCTCATCCCTCACTCAACTGTTAAATCAATTTATATAGTCTCAAGTCTTTTAACAAAAATATTCGAAGGATATCTAGAGTTATACCCTTAAAATGCCTAAGTACTATTCTTAACTTAAAAATTGAATTTCACGTGTTTAACTTAAAAATCTCACGTACCTTGCTAAAACATCAATCATTTATGCTTAAAGTTACGGTTCTTTAATTAAAACACTGATACTGTTCACACGTGCACTTTAAAACGTACACACTTGACTCAAAAAATCACGTGTTCATATTAAAACACCGGTCTTTTAATACAATCATCTGATTTTTTAACACAAAACACTAAATCTTTCATTGACGGTGAAATTTGGTGACGATCATACCCAGCACTAATCTGGCTGCCAGGTAAACCACGCAACAGCCGGCTCGAAAGCCGGTACACATACCCGACTGTCGGGTAAACCAACTCTCTCCCATGCGATAAAATTCGTTATCACCCCTCTCAGCCGGCTCGAAAGTCGATACACGCCCCCGGCTGCCGGTTCGTTGACTCCCTCCCGGGTGGTAAAACTCCTTCTCATCCCTCACTCAACTATTAAATCCATTTATATAGTCTCAAGTCTTTTAACAAAAATATTCGAAGGATATCCAGAGTTATACCCTTAAAACGCCTAAGTATTATTCTTAACTTAAAAATTGAATTTTACGTGTTTAACTTAAAAATCTCATGTGTCTTGCTAAAACATCGATCATTTATGCTTAAAGTAACAATTCTTTAGTTAAAATGCCGATACTGTTCACACGTGCACTTTAAAACATACACACTTGACTTAAAAAATCATATTTCATATTAAAATGCTAGTCTTTTAATACAATCGTCCGGTCTTTTAACACAAAACGCCGAATCTTTCATCGACGGTGAAATTTGGTGACCCCCATACCCAGCACTGATTTGGCTGTCGGGTAAACCATGCGACAACCAGCTCGAAAGCCGTTACACGTACTTGGCTGCCAGTTCCCCGCTCCCTCCCAAGCGGTAAAACTCATTATCACCCCTCTCAGCCGACTCGAATGCCAGTACATGCCCTCGGCTGCCAGTTCGCTGACTCCCTCCCAAGTGGTGAAACTCCTTCTCATCCCTCACTCAACTGTTAAATCCATTTATATAGTCTCAAGTCTTTTAACAAAAATATTCGAAGGATATTCAGAGTTATACCCTTAAAACGCCTAAGTACTATTCTTAACTTAAAAATTGAATTTCACGTGTTTAACTTAAAAAATTACGTGTTCATCTTAAAACGCCGATCTTTTATGCTTAAAGTTATGGTTCTTTAGTTAAAATGTCGACACTATTCACACGTGTACTTTAAAACGTACACACTTGACTCAAAAAATCACGTGTTCATATTAAAACGCCGGTCTTTTAATACAATCGTTCGGTCTTTTAACACAAAACGTCGAATCTTTCATCGACGATGAAATTTGGTGACCCCTACACCCAGCACTGAACTGGTTGCCGGGTAAACCATGTGGCAGTCGGCTCAAAAGCCGGTAGACATACCCGACTGCCAATTCCCTAGCTCCCTCCCGAGCGGTAAAACTCGTTATCACCCCTCTCAGCCAGTTCAAAAGCCGATACACGCCCCCAGCTGCTGGTTCGCTGACTCCCTCCTGGGCGATAAAACTCCTCCTCATCCTTCACTCAACTGTTAAATCTATTTATATAATCTCAAGTCTTTTAACAAAAATATTCGAAGGATATCCAGAGTTATACCCTTAAAATGCCTAAGTACTATTCTTAACTTAAAAATTGAATTTCACGTGTTTAACTTAAAAAATCACGTGTTCATTTTAAAACGCCAATCTTAAATTAATCACTTACTCCAACATATTAAAATAATAAATTAATGCATATGTTAATTAAGCACTTAAAAAACCTTAATCACCGTATTTGTAATCAATAAATGATTAATTAAAATTCATAAGTTAATTAACGTAATGATTCAAAATATATGTACGTAGGTGGAGTTTTAAAGTTAAAGGAGAGAGTATGTACACGTCTTTTTAAGTGAAGATATAGTGTACATTTTTAAATTTCACCTATAAGAGAAAGAGTAATTTTTAAGTTTTTAAATTTCACCAATCGATCACACTTACAGAATCGAATTCTGTAGACACCTACAGAACTCGTGCCCTCTTCTAATTATGTCACTGAAATATTATTTTTAATGTTAAATATTAAATAAATTAAATTAAATTTAAATTATCTAACAAATCAAATTCGCTACATAGCACATCATCTCCCCTCCCACACACCTTCCTGCCAACCCACCCCTCCCTTCTCGGACCTCCTCCCCTCCCATGCACTCTCTCGCTTGATATAGAAGGAAATATTGAATTCAACGATAGAGCATATCAAACAAGGTAATGATTGTTTATATTTCATTTGTAGTTGTTTTTTAGTTTTCATACAATTATTCATCGATTACATATTTTTTATACGTAAATTTTTCATAGAAGAAAATGTTAAAATTAATAATTTAACAACATCTCAAAAACTTGTTATATGGCATGATACACAATAAGAGGTATATCATATGGATCCTTGTAATTGCAATTTTTACTCTGAATTTAACAACTTATATTGCTTGCATATATTGATGTCATTTATATCAATTAATGTAAGGTTATATTGATGATGATTATAATGACATAGAAGATGCCAATATTGAAATGGAAGACATGGAATTTTATGATCTAAGGATGGTGAAATGGATGACCATCATTAGTATGGAATTTTCTTCGTAAAATGATACATATAACTATTACAATATTTATGCAAAGAAAAAAGGATTTTCAATTAAGAGAAGTTGGACTAGAAAATCTAAAAGTAATAGTGACATGATAGTGCGTAATTTTATTTGCTATAAAGAAGGAAAAAAATCTGAATGTCAATTGGGAAAATTAGTTAAAAGGCATGCATGTGGTCAAAAGTGTTATTCAACAAGGCTATATATAGTGTGTAAGAAAATTGGAAGATAGATAGTTCAAATTTTGAAATTAAATCATAATCATGTTCTTACCTCATCTACCAAGACACAAAAATTAAGATCTCATAGACAATTCTCGTCTACAGAAGGATTACTTGATAGATTAACTAAATGTGGTATTGGATCTTGTAAAATTGCACAAGTGATTTCCAATGTCACTAATGAAAGTGTAAGTTCCTTACAAGTTAGTCATTATAAGAGAAGAAAGTGTGTAAATAATATTGGCTTAGAATGTATGGTTGGCTTACAAAGATCCTAATTTCTTTTTCCATTTTGACTTAGATGAAGATCATACATTTAAAAGTATTTTTTAGGTAAATGAAAAGGCTCATAATACATATATGAAATTTAAAAATGTCATTTTTAACACTACATATAAGACATACTTTTAATATGTCTTTTACTCATTTCACCGGTGTGAATTATTATAAATAGTCTACATTATTTAGTTGTACTCTTTTAGCAAATGAGATTGAAGAAACATTTCATTAATTATTTACTATATTTCAAATTTGCATGTTTGAAAAGAATCTAAATGTTATTATTACATATCAAGATATTGCAATGTGTATTGTTATACCACAAATATTTCAAAGGATGGTGCATTGTTATTACCCTTGACACAAGTAAAAATGCATTAAATTATGTATATGAATTAAGAACTAATATGAAGTTTAAGGAAGATTTCAGGTGATGCATATATACATCAAAAACACCCATGTAGTTTGAAAATGAATGGGAGAAGAGAAGTATCCATTTGTAAATGTTAATTCTTGGTTGAATTGAATGTATGATATTAGATAGCATTAGATTCATTGTTATCTTAAAAATATATTTATGGTTGGGATGACCACTACTCAAAGAGCTAAAAGTATAAATATATTTTTTGATGAATTTATTCATTTTTGAACTCCTTTATCAGAATTTGTAATTCAATATGATAGAATATTACTAGCATGACATGAAGTAGAAGAATGAAGATCTTTAAACATTGACAACAAAGTCTATTCTCATTTTTTCTACACCAATTGAAATACAAGCTGTTGGAAAATACATACAGAAAATGTTTACTTTATTCCAGAATGAAATGAAATGAGGTTTAAATTATACTACTGAAGTAGACAATGAAGTTCATTATCAAGTTTGGAAATCAAGACAAGCAAAGTGATGTGCCTTCCGTTTTAAGACATATGTACGGGAAAGATTAATGGTATATAGTTAAGGCATATTTGTAGTGGAATTAACCTGTATGTGTATGCATGTATATAGGAGTTGATGCTGCCAAAATATTGATTTATCTTGAAAATATTGATTTATTCAAACTAGTTAAACCAAGATTTTCTTCCGATAATAAAACAAAATTGCAAGATTGAAGAATAAATTAAGCTACATGAGCATACCTTTTTAGAAAGTATAAGCTTCCACACTATGTTAGTAATGAAGAAGAAGAAGTGAAACAAAGTATTTTGATTATAGTTAGTCTTCAACTAATAACAATCCGAGAATACCATTACTAATCAAGAAAATATACAATTTAACAAAAAATTCGTATAAAAAAGTATTCAAACGATAACCCAAAAGAGAAAACACCGATTGCATCCCTCTTCTTCTTTGCAAGTAACCTGAAAAAGGGTTGCTTTGCCAGTGACACACAAATCCCCAGTTCGCCCTATTCTGTTGTCGTCACCCCAAATCTCCTCTGGCCCGATTGTTCAGACATCCACCCACGACACCCTATTATTCCGCTACCACCACACCCTCTACGATCGTGCACAGCGATCATCTCCTCTACAGCATTGCACAATCCACACACTCCTTCTCCCCTCTGCAATCGTCACATCCCCGCACGTCCTCCGAACTCTCTGCCCACCATACACTCCCCTCCCCTCCCCTCTCTTCGGACACCACTAGAAATACTCATGTCACTAGAAAATTTATTCATTTTTTAAAATAATAAAAAATATATAAAATAATAACAAATAATTAAGTTAAAATTTTCACCATTTACGCTTTCAATACATCAAAAAAAAAAAAACAATTATCATTAAATTTAAAATTCGTAGTCAATGAATCGTAATATTACCTACGAGCAAACTCCTACTGCAAGCCCGAACTCTCTCGCCACGAAAGGATCGATCACTTACAATAATGAATACAACGTACAGAAGAGACTCCCATTAGGAAGCTCTATCATCAAGTCAAATCTGCAGGACATTGTAGGGTTTAGGGCAAGAAAATGAGATCCGGACAACGCCAACACGATCACCAACAAGTAAACAAAGGTGCGGCACACGACATTGTTAAACATTATTACCACGCAAGCCCGACCTTAAAAACAAAGCACAGCTAATACTTTTACAGCAGCATTGTTGACACACGATTTGAGCTTTCCCGGTGCCGGGAAAGCTTGGGTTACCGGTTAAACCTACCAACAGCTTATGCGTGGAAACGACGATTGGAAGTGGGTTGAGGCAGAAGAATGCCGCCGCCGCCGCATCCATCATCTCCCACCGCTCTGATCATTTCCATGGTGTGGTCGACACTCCCTGCTGCGTGCCGTTACTGACTCCCCCCGTGCTTTGGTTGAGTGGGCTCCCAGGACCACCGCCGGATGACTCGCTCAGCGTGCCACGCGAAATCGGGCTTCCCGTCCCTCCCGTGCTTGCTCCGACTGCAGGGAAGTTGGCAATGGATGGGGGTTCCAATGCTTGTCTTTTGCGTTCTTTCTTCCCATCCGCAAAGAAGCTGCCCACCACCACCTGACGGAGGAGTTCAAGAAAACATTTTGATGCATGGCAGCAGAGTAAATTGCAATCACGCATTTTGCTGGTATAAATCTCCCTCACGTGTGTATAGAAAAGGAAATAAACATATCCTATTATGATACCGGAACCGAAGAAGAATGCAGCAGACCGTAAATTTTACCAACGAGATATTTCAAGAATTTGTTGGAAACACAAAAAAAATGGTACCACATATTTCACACTTCCAATAATAATGTTGAGGAGGGCAACAAAAAAGAACGGGTCACTGAGAGCCAAGACAGCATATAAAAACCTTAAGGATTCGTTTGGTGGCACTCTTATTAAAACTAAAAATCACTTCCAACGTAACGATAACGTAAAAAATTCCCAAAACAGTTTTTTCACTCTCTTTAAAATCAAAAATCACTCCTATTTTACAGAAAAAATATTTTTTCCATTCTCAAAGTAGAAAAAACTACTACTAAACGAACCCTAAAACATGCACATGCCCGCATGGTACCACACCTTGAAGTTCATTTTCTTGAAAAAGAACCACGGCAGAGCCTCCAAGCTCCAGCAGCAGATTATCAAGGTGCACTTATCATTTTTATCAATAACAATATAGTTGTTGTTGCTATTGCATTATGATGCACATCCATGTCAAAACACCAAAATTAAAAGAATTTTTGAGGTCTTATAGGATTGTCAACATGTTTTATTATAATAATTGTTACTTTAAATCGATAGCACATAAGAATCTACGAAGATGTTGCTCAAGTGCACTTGCAAAAGTTCAAAACAATACCTGCACAGGGGATGCAGCTGTTAAAATCCCAGCTACTCCACCACCTAAAACGCGGCCATCAGGACCTGCCAATGATACGCTAAGACCACCTGTCCGGCTACGCTGACCACCATACTCAGACAGCAGAAATGAACCAGATAACGATAGGATTTCAAAGCGACCCTGTATGAAACAACTGTCTAAGAATAATCTAAGAAACAAAGTGTACAAGCAAAATAATTTGATGTAAGTTTCCAAGAATGATAGCAAACAATTTTAAAATATTTAGATAATCATGTGAAAATCTAATTATCAACATAGAGAATCTTGGTCCGCCAGGAGACAGTATTAATTATTTATTTGGAAAAGATCTCAGTATAAGCACCCACAACCCTAGTGTTGTAAGTATCTCTAACAGAAAGTTTTTTTCTTTTTAATGGATAAACCCCACCTTAAACATGAGTCTTACCCATAAATTTATTAGAAGCATCCACAGTGTCATGCTGTGCATGCCCACGGTAAAAACGAGCCTTATCTATTTTTATACAAACAAGCCACACCTTATAATAAATACATGGATGATGAAGCAGAATGATAGTATAAACAGAACATACACAGAATATTTATAAGATAGATTACTTTATTTTCTTAGGGAGAAAGCAACTGTATTGCTCTGTGAGTAACAATATTTTTTAAAGAGGATGACAATAACATTTGACAAATAAATGAAACTTGAGTGGCATCAATTCCCCAGTGCCATACAGAAATAGTTCTGATCCTTTTTCATGCCTTTGGGAAGTTTGGGTGATACCATTGTTCTGGAAAATTTTACAGAAATAAACAATCTACAACACAAAAAAGCATTTACCAAGTAATCTTAATTGGTAATTCATTCATAAAAAACAAATTGAAGTATTTCAACATGCAAAAACCTAATTTGGGAACTCTAAATTTGTATTAATAATAATTACCCAGTGACAAACACAAACAGAATTCTGGGACATTTTTATGATTTTGTCAAAAAATTACAGAATAAAGAAACTAAACATGAGCAACCATTTAATGAGCAATGTTGATTGGCAATTCATTTGTAAAAATTAAGTACAGTATTTTCACATGCTAAAAACATCTTCGGAAACTCTAAAATTTTATCAATAATTTCAGCGGATTGCATTTCAGAAATGAATAGTTTTCCTAGAAAAGGTGCAAATGCAAAGGGGACTTGGAGATGATCTAATGACTCGTCCATAACTGGTACTGCAAGATACACACCCATTCATTCATTAACATAAAGGCAGGAACCAGCACAGATAAGTGGCCTGCCAAGTTCATCTTTAAATGCATACATAAGGTAATTTCACGAATGAATAGTATAGGTTTAATTTAAAAGATGGATGCTGAAACAATCACATGAAAAACTGGTGATGGAAAAATACTTGCTAATGCCAAATCAACAGATCAGTTTTTCAAGGTTGTCTATTACCTCATATGTTACAGTGCCACCAGACATTGCTGGCTGTCGAAGAGTCACATTAGATATGGCACCATTAGCTGATAGAATGCAAACTGCACGAGGTCCATGCTGTAGGAAGGACATGATCATTGAGGAAACATCCTAAAAGGAAAGAGTTTCCCGTAAGAATATTGCAGCACACTGTCTATTCAAAATTTTTTTATTGTTTTATTTTCTTAAAACAAAAATTGTTTCAATAAAAATACAAAGTGGTGCACACAAGCTATAAATAAAAGAAGTGGATTTAAATGATAAATTTTATTGTATTGATTTATTTAATATTTCACTTAGCCAAAAAAGGTGCACAATATTTCTGGATATCATGAAAATCCTAAATCTATGATAAAAAAGGTGCTAGATTAGAGGCTGCAATCGAACTTGAGATATAGCAGGCATGCAAGATAACATCAGCTCTACAGGAAAGTGGCATATGGAAAAACTTAGCACAGCTGTCTATACAAGGAAAAGATTGTGCATGCCTTTGAGCAGAACTCAATTAAATCAATTGTTTCCAGAAGACTGTAACTCATAAATGATTTCACTCTAAATAGTTGACCTATTAACTACAGCAATACTCAATAAATAGTTGCAGTAAAAAAAAAGCATTGATAAATTTAAAGTTCTACAATGAATAAAACCAAGGATTTACATGATAATTAATCGAATGAATTATGCTAGTCACACAAGCAACCCTTGACATCGGCTATATCTTGGCAGCATCAAAGTCAAAAACGTAAATAATGGTCAAAGTATCTGATAAAGGTTTACCAACTACTAACTGATCATATTTCAGCTGCAAAATTATGTGTAATATACTTTTAAGGTGCACCTATAATTCTCCATAATACAGTGCCCTTCATCAGTAGATTGTTTATTTATCTTTTATTTTGTTAAAGTATAGTCTCACACTACTTAAATTATATTTGTCATGTCTATGGAGCCTCTATATTGAAGTTTTATGTTTGTCAATGAAATCAATCTGCTTCTACCATTTCCTATTATCCACATGATACAAGAGCAACAAGCAAAGCCCACATCAATGTTTTTTTCTAACAAATGCACTAATGCACATATTAGCTCTAAAATTACAATAGTTATGTGGCATGACTCTTAGCAAAGCATGACAAGGGAGAGGGTTGGAATAGTCCTACATCAATGGTGTAGAGGTTAAATCCAAAGTCTCGTTCTTTTTTTTCACTCTTAACTTCTAAAAGTACTTCTAACTTCATAATAACATTCATATTTTCCAATCTACTTTTTTTATTATCAAAATTACTTTTCTCTTTCTTTCTATCTTAAAATTATTCTTCTAAAAATTACTTTTTTCCACTCCCAGAATGCGAGAGTGAAAAAAAGAACGTGTCTCAAGACTAATATATGATGAATCTGTCCTCTCAGTGTTAATTAATATTGAGTTAAAATTTCACATAATATTAAAACAAGTTCATTTACATCCACTCAATCTAAAATAATGACATTTTTAGGCATATGATAAATCATGAGTGAATAAGAGTGTTAAAATAATCTCACATCAATGGCATAGAGAAGAAACTTGAGACTAAACAACACTAGTTAATTTAGAGTTTGAACTTTGACAACATGGAAAAGGACCTCTCCGGTAGGGACCCATTAGATCTTATATTCATTGGTGAATACAAAAGCCCCTCCCTTTTGTCAGGACTATAAAGCACCCGTGACTATGGAAAAAACGCTTTACAATACACAATACATTGCAATATTTTCTGTTGACGCATGAACTCTTTTTAGGAAATGACAAAGCAGAAATGTTCAAAAAAATATACAATGCAATATAAAAACAACGCATGTTACATTTTATATGTACATAAATTGTAGACATATTATTTCTGTATTATAATTTTTGAACAAACTGAATAATATAAATTACAGGAGAGTGAAATCTCACAATAGAAAATTAACACATATATATATTGGCAATTTAATGGAAGCAGCAATCCCAGTGCACAAATATCAGAGGAAGGCCATACCTCTCCAGCCTTGACAGTAATGATATGTGGGGTAAACCCAGTTCCTGCTGATCCTGCGAAAATAAAACAATTTCTTTAGCATAATTAATAAATTAACACCAGAAAAAGAAAATAGACATAAAAAATAGAGATACATCAAAACAGAGACTAAATAGGCATTAAAAAAGGCTATGTTCAGCAATGAAACCACAACAAAGGCACTCTAACAATAACTAAAAAGGGAACGAAGAAAGTGAGAGCAGTAAGCTAAAGCAAGTCAGGAGTTATTAATTCATTCAAAAAAGCGACCAAATCACTTTAATAAAAAAATAATGCATCTCCTCAGATGGCGAGTACTTCAAAACCAACAGACCATGAACATTGCCAGCTATTATTCTTCATGATAGAAATCAATCAGACAACAAACATGAACGTGCACCCATTGTTTTTCCAGCCTTCTCTGAGAAAACTGATATGTGCGTGTGTGAATGTACCTAAAAAAATATGAAATGGGCGTCCCGAGAAGCACCAAAATACATGGCAAATGAAGGACAGAAACGTCATTCCACGGGACGGTAGTACCAGCGGAGGGAATCGAATAGGTACCTCATCTTCTTTAGCGAAACAATAAGAATAATCTCCTGCGATCACCTCCCCTACCACAAACACACACACACACACACACACACACACACAGAAGCAACAAGAACCCGAATCTTTGAAAACCCAACTCACAGAAGCAACAAAAAGAACCCATCTTCTCCACTACCATCGGTATTATAAAGTACAACACGAGAACGCAAGCTGATGGAATGGAATATTCACCTAGAGTAGCCATCTGCTGCTTCCTACCAGACCCGGGGGGCCGTCCTCTGGCCTTCTTCATCCCCGCAGAACCCGGCTGTGACGTGGCAGCCATGTTGAGCGCTCCCACCTGGGAAGAAAACCCAACACCGCCGGTGGTGGTAGCAGACGCGTTGGGAGGGGCGGAAGCAGACGGCACGGGGGAGAGAGCAAGTGACATGGCGCCTTCAGGGCCGTACTTCCTCGGCCGTCCGCGCTTGCGCTTCATTTGATCTCCCATGTTCATGCTCAAACCGTGGGACGCCGGAATTGGCTGCGCAACACCACCGCCATCATTGGCTCCTCCACTGCTCCCTCCGCCACCACCAGCACCACCGTGAAAAGAAGTGGGAGGCGGGGGGGGAGGGGAGGTAGAAGAGACGTGCTTGTAGATGGCAGTGCTGTCGGGGCTGAAGGAGAGACGCATGTTCTGCAAGGACTGCTGGGATTGGACAGGGCTGCTCTGCAGATTCACGGTAAACGGTTCCCTGCTCGAAATGATTCCAGTCTCAGATCTCACTTCCATGGTGAACGAACACAACGGACCCAGCAACGCTCGTCGCTGCGATTCTGCCAGATATCTCTGTTCGAAAACAGGAATTAACAGAGTGGTTGGTTCCAGAACCTAGAAAACAAAGATCAGGTCTCCCGGAATGTGCGACCGAGTGAAGAAAAACTAATCAAAGACTGCAACTTCATGGAGAAAGGCTACACGGGCAAGCTCAAGGGCACTTGTTCAGCACCAAATCCGTGATTAATGTGCAAGAGTGCAAGTGCAGAATACTCCACAACCAAGTGATCTTTGTCCAGAAAAACTACATGGCAAGAGAAGGAACACTGCCTCAAATCCTTGATTACTCGAACAACTAAAAAGCAATCAGAACAGAACCAGCAACTGTCGGAGAAGAAAACAATTCCCAAAACCCTAAGTTGAGAGCAGTGACCAACAAACGGGAAAGCAGCAGCAGCAGCAGCACGAAGAAAATACAAATCCCGGCGTAGATCTGAAGGAAAAACCAGGTAAATCCAGTTCCACGACCCCAAAAACTGCAGCAAAAAATTAACCCATTTTCCACATATCTTATGGAAATTTAAAAAAAAAACGAGCTTTTTTCGGAGAAAATCAAAGAAAAACGAGTAACGCGGCAGAAAAGAAAAGAAAAGCTGTGGATTTTCCAGACCTGCAAAAGGATGGGGGTAGAAAATGCCGAAACCCTGGCGGAGAAAAATTAGGGTTATTCTAATTTCCAATCTGCCTCCGGTGGAAGCGAGACCCGTGAGGGAAACCAAACCAAATCTCTTTACTTTTTTTTTTTTCTTTTCGATTTCAACCAGGCCCGTCTTGGTGCTTTTCCTTTAAAAGAAGGATTTTTGTCGAATAACATAGAAAAAGTAGCGTCCGCCCGAATTATTGACGGTACAAAGCTTATCGGGGATGGTTGAATATACGTCTCATTTCCCGATATTGTCATTTTCGCATTTACGCCTTCTGCCTTCCTTCTATTCCAGCGAATGCGTTATCGGGTCTATATATATATATATATATATGATTATATGTGAATGTGTCTGCAATTTAAAAAACCAAAATATGATAAATAAAAATAAATTTTTTTTTAAAAAAATTATAAATCATTCATACATGTCTAATCAAAATACGTAAAAAAATTAACAAGTATTTCCATCTTACTAATAAATAACAACACAAATTTAAAATTTATTATTTGAAGTATTACAATAACATAAAAAAATTTCATCCTATGTGAATATTTCAATATCTTCCCCTATTTTCGTAAAATTTATTTCGTTCAACAATAACCCATTGACCGTAAAATTTCCATCATTCTTTTTAGTGTCTACACGACTACACTTTCCCCTTCGCTCGTACTCACAATTGTTGTAATAGTCTCTTTACAACTAATGCAATTATTATCTTCGTAAAAACTAATGCAATCATTTGTCGTGACTCCACGTGAGGCCGTGGTTTTTCTGGGAAGTTAATTCATTGGATCCACGTGTGCAAAGTGAGTTTTAAATCAAGATCTTATCTAAAGAGAATTCTAATTAGTTTTTAAAAATTAGATAGAATTAAAATTTTAATTTTATAATAATTAAAATAATAAATATTTATACGTTAAAATTTATACAATAATAATAATATTAAAATTTTATATAAAATTAAAATTAAACTAAAATATATATATTGACGGTGAAATTCCAATAATTCGCATGATGTGTTGCATCGTCTTCTTTTCTTGCACCAAGTCTACCAGCAGTCTAATATATTTTTAACAAACAACCAAATTTCTTACAATAATAGTAGTTAAAGTTCAATTTCAATTATTATTCATATAATTTTTAACTTTATCATCTCTTCTTATTTTTATTATGTACAGCTGAAGTTAAACGTGTAACTTATCAAACAATATAACTTCACATAATATTTATTTTCTCTCTCAACTTTTATTATTATTTATTCACATTTATTTCAAAAATTTGATTTCTATTGAGCTCTTTTCATTCTAACACCACTCTTTCAATGAAATCAAAAACAAAACAAAAAACAAAAAACAAAAAACAAAAAAAAAAGGTGCCTTCCACTTTGGCCCTTCCGCACTCACACCCAAAAACCCTTCCGCACAAATCCCACTCCAACCTTCCTTCTGCACGATCGGTCAATTGGGACCTCCCTCCTCCTTCTCCGCGCCCATCCGTCAACCGGCCTCCTTCGACACAACAGAGGGTTTCCGGATCTCCACCTCCTTCCGCACGTTGATCGGGACCTCCCTCCTCCTTCCGCACGCTCGTCCGTCAACTGGCCTCCTCCGATGCAACCGAGGGTTTCTAGATCTCCTCCTACTTTCCACACGCCAATCAGGACCTTCCTCCTCCTTCCGCACGTTAATCGGGACCTCCCTCCTCCTTCCGCACGCCCGTCCGTCAACTGGCCTCCTCCGATGCAACCGAGGGTTTCTAGATCTCCTCCTCCTTCTGCACGCCCGTCCACTAGCCAGCCTCCTTCGGCACACGGCCATCCGCCGGACCTCCTCCTACTTCCACATGCCGATCGGGACCTCCCTCCTCCTTTCGCACGTCCATCCGTCAGCCGGCCTGACTTCGATCGGGACGCACACCCACCTTGACTTTGCTGGATTCGTCCTCCTCCAGATGCACGCCCGTCCATTCGCCCGATCTCCTTCACAAGTATTTTTTTTATATAAAATATCATTTACAAAACATTCACTTTTCAAAAAAATATTATTTTTCGTAGATTATTGCTGGCAAAACATTCATTGATGTGGACTGAAATACATTTTTGAGACTATACTGCATTGCAAGGAAAAATGAAAATGTGAAATGATAAAAGCTAAAAAAGAAAGAAATCATTAAAAATAACAAAAAAATTACAAATAAAATGAATGTATTGTTTGTGATTGATTTATTTGATTTTGATTTGTGTATGTTGCGATTTTGCGTGTGTTGTATGTATATTTGCTGTTAATGAAGTTTATATGTTTAAGTTGAAATTATTTGAACTTATTTCTAGTTTATATTGTTAAGTTGGTACAAGATGGATAGGTAGTGTAAAGTTAGTGATTGCGTGGAATTGGAACCAAAAGAATAATTAGAAGTTTTACAATTTTTAAAATTATTAGAAGTGACGTCTATTAAGACATGTTGTTCATAATGTTGGGTATATTGGAAGTGATGTAGTGAATAATATGTTAACAGAACATTGACAAGTATACATTGACACGTAGAATGATGCTAGATACATTTATGAAATTATGTGCAATTTTGAAAAGTAGGAATTTGTTAATTGATAGTAAATTTGTTTCAGTTGAAGAACAAATGAAAATATTCCTTGAATTGTTAGGACATAGACATGAGAATAAGATTTTGCAAGTAGATGTATAACATTTTGGGCAAATAATAAATAAATATGTACATCATGTATTAGCTGCAATTCTTGCTTGGGCGTCGGATGTAATACAGTCAAGAGAGTCCTTCAATGAGACACCACAATATTTTCTTGACAATCCAAAGTATATGCCATTTTTTAAAGATGTCATTGGTGTACTTGATGGAACTCACATTCCTTGTATAGTTAAAAAGGAAAAGTAGGTTGCATTTTGATGTGGTAGAGATGGTTGGTGAACAACTCAAAATGTGCTTGGTGTATATGACTTTCATATGCGGTTTATATTTGCTTTACCTAGATGGGAAGGCACTACACATGATAGTAGAGTATTGAAATATGTTACATCAAATCCTAATCACAACTTTCCAATACCTCCAAAAGGTAATTGCATTGTATAGGGGTTAGTAATGTCGGAGGCCATGATGGGCCAAGTCATGGGCCCAACATTCACTCACTCATGGCGAAGGCTTTAAGTGGTAGAGGCCAAGTTAGAGTTGAGTCACACCTAGAGTGGTGAGTCAAGTTATACTTGAATTGTTGCGTGGTGTTACTAATTATTTATAAAGAGGTTTTAAATTCTCACTATCAATTCAAACTTTTGATGTAGTGGTAGTACTTGATCTTAACATGTATTTACTATTTATGTGTTTTATCATCTTTATGTGATTGGTCAAGTGTTATGTTTATACTTTTATTTGCATTAAATGATATGTAGTTGATTGATATATAAACGATTAACTTCATTGTCATGGCAGGTGGAAATGGAGCTGGATGATAGTTTCCTTGAGTCGATTCTCAAAACGTCAACATAGACCACCCCGCATAGTTCGCAGGGTATGCAGCGTGCTTTCCAATAGACGTAGACTAGTGTTCAACCACCACAGCATACATTCCATCTTGAAGCCAATAGTTCACATGCCACTTAATCGCAAATGTCATCTCAACGAGTTGATTGGCAAGATGACTTGATTTCAGAAATATGGGACATAAACCAAGCACACACTTTACAAGTAAGAGATACGAACAAGTTGAAAAATTGTTTGAACAACACACAGGCTACAAATAGAGTCAAATTCAAATAAAAAATAAGTTCGACAAACTTCGAGAAAAAATTGACAACTATGGAAGTTTCTTTCATCCCAAATAGGCATAGGGTGGAATCCCCACACCCACACTTGGCAAGGGGCAAATGATCAATGGTGGGAGAATATGAAGTAGGTATACACGTTTATTACACTTAATAGTTATATTTTTACAAGTAATAGATGTGTGATATTCTTGTTATATCATTTTTCATATGTGATTTAAAAGTTTAATAACATATTTTTGTGCAGTATGAACCAGGATGTGAAAAGTTCAGGTACAAAATATTAAAATTTGAAGATAAACTTCAAACATTATTTGATGGAAATGTGGCAACTGGTGAGGATGCATACTTTTATAGTTCTAGAAGCAACTGCCCAATTGATGTAGATAATTTGCATACTCAACATAAGGAACAAGAATCCCCCCTAGAACAGCGAGTTAGGAGTCGACGATTGAGTGAAAGAATGTCAACTTCATCAAAACGTTCATACCGTCTGTCACGAGGCAGTGGTTATACTAGTGATGATATGACAAATATGATCACACAGCAATTCATTCATCATTTGCAGGTACGTAACATGTCAACATCGGTTGACAAATGTATTAAACTTATGCAATAAAATGGTATAGATTTTGAAAGTCAAACATAGATCATCATTATATACAAATTTGAAAAGCAAATAGCAAGAAAGATATTCCTCAAGTTTCGATTATCTACACAGTGATACCGATGGTTAGAAGTATAAGTAGATTTATACAATTGAACAGGAAATATGTAAAATTGAATTATTAATATGTATTACGCCATCATGGAACTCATGTTTGATAATAGCACAAACAAACTTCATTTAAGTGTGATTTAACTTCAATTTAAAAAAAATTGTTTTCAACCAAAATTTGCTATAGTACAAATAAATACTAAAAAATTCTAAAAAAATTCAATTTCAACTTTAACTCTACTATAATACAACTTCAGTTTCAACTTTAATCAAAAAAAACTACAAACAAACATTACTTTGTTTTATAATTTGTCCACATTTTATAACCACATGACAATGAAGGTGGTCCTAACCACATCCACTTTGTTTTATAATGTGTATTTTGTATATATAGTTTGTCATGATGTGATGCAATTGTCAAGATTTTTTGTCATTTTGTCATTGTATTTTATTATGATCTCATTCTAAATTATTACTTTTATTTTTCCAATTCTCATTTCTTTCATTAATGACCTCACTAAGAAGTCTAATATATAACTTCATCAAACTTTTGCATTAGTTGTATAATCTCTTCTTCTACTTTTAGACTTATCAGAACCTCATCTATATTTTACAATTGATAAATATGAAACCAAGCAAAGAATTAGTAAAGAAAAAGATGCATTTAGTCAATGTAGACACCCAAATTTTTAGGTGTATTGAGCTTACATATTCGACGTCCCATGGTGGCTAATTAGGCCATTAAGGCTGTTAAGGAAAAATAGATTTTGATGATTCTAAGAGTTTGTTTGTATTGTTAGAAATCTGAAAAATAGAAATTTAGGAAATTAAAAAAAAGGAAAATTAGGAAATAAAAAAGTTTTTAAAATTATTTGTACACATTGTGGAAATTTTAAAATTTAAATTTAAATTTTTTTATAAATAATCTATATTTATAATTTCACATTTTTAGTATACCTACAAATTTAACGATGATTAGAAAAGATTGAGCAAAACATCCCAGGACTTGTTCCCTTGGGCTCAAATCAACTGCATCATCTTATTATCTGTAATAACTCAATTAGTGAAGGAATACTTGTAGTTTTCTCCAATGTTCAAATACTATTCTATTATTGATATGTTAGTAATTATAGGTAATTAGAAAACATGCCTTCAATATAGAGCAAGTAATATCCTTTAAAAGCCATTTTGTTTGCCATTTTTCTCAGAATAATGTTTCTTCTTGATGCCCTTTGTTTCAGTCCGTTTACCTTATGTGATGATAAATTATCTGTACTAAGTTTTGTTCCAAAAATTCTAGATTATACACATGTAAGTGTAACAAATAAATATTTAAAATTGAGGATAGAAAAGATAATGAGAACATGAGAGAAAGAGATTGGAAGTAAAAAAGACCAGGAAATAGAATAAGAGAGATAGACATTGGGAAGAAAAGGTCAAAAATAGAAAGAACAAAGAGTTTAAGACACCAATAAACACACAGAGGTTTACAAAAGAACATGTATTTAAATAAACAAATCTAACAAAAGATCCATTAGTTCAAGACAAGGTGAGGCAAGCTGAGAAGGACTAACCAATTCACAACTTGGCACCTTAGAAAGTTAAGATCAAAAAGGATCAAAAGTTTTGTATGGTATGCATCAGAAGTAGAATTGAGCATGTGGTGAATTTTTTTTGCTTTAAAGATCCTTGAAAGTTTCACAAATTTGTTAGTGGCATGCATTGCAATAATGATATTTTAGACAATTTAAACTTATATTTAGATAAAGTTGCAAATCTAGATATTTTTGTTAAGTTTTGGATACCAGACATATTGACACTTTTATTGAGTAATTGACATATATAAGAAAGTGTTCTTCACACAAGGATTATAGATAGGAGTTGAATTAAAAAGCTAAGGTATGACATAATTTGGACAAATATGTACAATACAAACGTATCTCTTTGAAAACATCATTAATTTATGGTATTTTTTTAATATAGGAACACTTTTCAATATATGAGAGGTGTCAAGGAGTTCGTTGAATATGCTAACATTCATGGAATCTTGGATGAGAAGATGAAGCGTCCATGTCGTAGATGAATGAATCAATTGTGGAAAGATGCGAAAGTCGTGTGAGAGCACTTACTTTAGAATGGAATTCTTCAAAATTACATGATTTGAACATATCATGGTGAAAATGTATCTCAAGTAAGAGAAACTCTGGTTACTTGATGAAGATTTCAATGATTTATTTGAAGACATCTATGACATGGTTGAAGGATTTGAAAAAAGGGAAGAGATTGAAAATGATGGATATGAGTATGTTAAGTCATTTTATAATAGTTTGGATAATGTCAACTAAGAATTATATGCTAGATGTGAGAAGTTTATGAGGTTGACATTTGTAATTCATTTATTCTATATAAAATGTTTACTAGGTGCACATTAGCTTAAGTCACACACTTGATCTTTTAGAGCACACCTACTATCCTATAGACGGAACAAAACGGAACATCATTCGAATATCCGAATGTCTCTATACTTATATCATTCTAGAAAAATAGAAGTTCGTACAAGCCAAACTTTAGAAAATGGAAGTTTCATCCAAGCCAAGCTTGGGAAACGGAAGTTCCGCCAAAACCATACCTAAGGAAACAAAAGTTCCACCAGAGCAATAGAAAATCCTAAACCATAATACAATGGCCAGCAGTAAAATTAAGACTGTAACTTAACGGTCAGCCATAAAGTTAAGACCATAAGTTCACAGATCTTCGTATAGTTATCACACAATATTCATCCTTAGAAATTACACAAAATATTACAATAGAAAAATTCGAAACATGATTCGGATATTCAAATAATTATTTGAATTTCTTTGTAATTGATTTTATCTTAGAAATTCCTCCCAAGTCAAATTCGGATAACCATTTTCAGAAAAACGTTATTCCGAATTTGTTATAGTAAATTTTGAAATACAATTTGTTATTCTGAATTGATATCTGATTTGAGAAAAATAGCCATTGGAGAGGCTTGACCTAGTCAAACTAGCCATTAATGGCTGTTTAAGCTTACCTAAACTATAAATAATCCCAAAATTATAGATCAAACTGACCCAATCTTGACATACACGATCTCTTGCACACTAAAGCTCTCATTGAACAATTGATTTGCACTCATTGATTATCATTTGAGGTTTTGACAAGTGTTTTTATCCGTGCTCAAGCTTCTTTCCCCTTCTCACTGAAAACACTCACACTTTGCATGATTTGTTTTGTGGATTAATTTTTGTTTCAATTGGTTTGTTGAGTTTTCACCTAAAAACTCAAAGTTGTGTTGGTTGGAGTGTTCTACCACAAACACTTGAGTTGGTTGAAGTGTTCTACCATAAACACTTGGCTTGGTTGAAGGATTCGACCTAAAATCCTTGGGTGTTGATTGAGGGGTGTGACCTTAAACTCTTGTATTGATTGGTTTGATGTTTGACCATAAATACCAGTTGTAATTATTGTTTTATAGTGGATTAGAATTAGGCTCGAACTTAGATAGCTTGGGGGTGGACGTAGCTTTTTGGTGAACCACTTAAAAATTCTTGGTGTTCTTTATTTACAAGCACTGCTTTATTTAAATGCTTCCAATCGCATTTATGAATCAAATTTTAAAACGCTATTCACCCCCTCTAGCACATGATCCATACTTTCAATTAGTATCAGAGCAAGGTTTGTTTTTGGTGAATTAATACTCTCAAAAACACTAATGGCTACTAGACCAATGGACGAATAGAGTGTCAACCGCCCTCCTTACTTAGATGGCAATAACTATGGTTATTGGAAGTATAGAATGTTAGGATCGAATGACTTTACTAGAGGGGGTGAATAGTGAGACACCCAATAATTAAACGTAAAAATAGAGTAAAACAGAAATTAAAAATAGACACACAGATTTTATAGTGATTCACCTAAAGCAAGGCTAGTCTACTCCCCAAGGTCGTCCCTTGAGAGTTTTTCACTATTACTTTGAGTGTTTTATAGGTTCACACCTCATCCTTTACACCTCTTTGCTTTTCTGGGCTCAACAAAGAAAAACCCTTACAACATTTATTTTTAAGGCTCAACAAATAAACTTATCTACTGCAAACACACCTTGTTTGCAATGCCTCACTATAGTCCAGTGAGTAAGCTTTTGCAAATTTTGCAACACTAAGTGAGATTGAAAATTCAAGCATAAAAACACAAGTAATCTCACAAAACACACACACCAAGAGCAAAGGAAAAACTCATGAAAATTCCTTTAGCAAAAGCACTCTCAGCAGCCTCTTTTCTCCTTACTCTATAGTCTTTTTATAAAGACTAAATTGCTAAAAATAACATATTTCCATGTATTCCTGTCATGTGCCGATTTTAGAATCTTCAATTTGAATTTTGAAAACTTGTCTTTTTTGTTTTAAGTTTGCATATCTTTAATCCTTTATTCCTGCAAAAAAATCTCTAAAAAATCCATTAATTAAAGATTTATATGTTAATATATGCTAAGTATAATCAGTTTCTTAATTTACGGGATTTGCTTTTCTAATGGATTTATTTTATTTTGGAAATAATTTGAAATAAGAATCAAAATTCAGAATACTATTTTATAGAGAAACGGATATCCGAAAATTAAAGGAGAGAAATTTCTAAGGCATATTGCAATACAAAAATAATTAGGATAATCATTTAGATATCCAAATGATGTTCCAATTTTTTCTAAAGTCAATTTAGAATAACGTTTTGTTGAAAACGATGACCCAAAATTGACCTAGGAGGAATTTTTAAGATTTATTGTATTACAAGGAAATTCGGATAACCATTCGGATATCTGAATCATGTTCCGAATTTTTTTTATCTAAGGTGTAATTTTTAAGTGTGATTATTAAGTATGATAACTATATGACGAGCCGTAGACTTATGGTTGTAACGTTACCACAAACCATAGACTTATTAGCAGAACTTCTATTTTTATTAGCTTGGCTTTGACGGAACTTTCATTTTTATTAACTTGGATCTGGTGGAACTTCCGTTTGCCATAGACTTATTGTCTTAACTGTACGGTGAGTCGTAGACTTATTGGTGAAACTTCTATTTTTATTAACTTAGCTTTGGTGAAACTTCCGTTTTAGACTAAGAAGCTTTCTAGATCATTATAACAAATTTAAATTCATTATACCATTTTTGTTGTACTTATGTTATACTATGTGTGCTCTAAAAGTACCAAATGCATGACTTAATTTAGTGATCAAACCTTTTGAGCAATAACTTCCCTCTTGTCTTAAGACAATAAATTATAAGAAAGAGTACAAGTGAGACTTGTCAATTCTTAGGTCACTCACTTATCTCATGATGCAGCAAGAAACAAAACTATGTAGCTCTTTATCTACTACTAAAGCTAAATATATAGTTGTTGCACTCGATTGTGCTCAATGTTAAGGAAGATATATTTTGATGATGTTAAGTATAACTTATTTTCTTAAGTCACAAGGGAAGTTATTGCACAAAAGGTTTGATTACTTGGTTAAGTCATGCACTTGGTATTTTAGAGCACACATGTAGGATTGTTTTAATAAAGTTTAGGATCACAAGAGTGGGGGTGAATTGTATCTTTAGAAAAATTAATCTCTAACGGATAACAAAAACACAACCATACAATTTTTAGGAAAATCTCAATTTTATTCAATGAGATTTATTCGCCTAAAGGACAGAGTGTGCATAGGCCACCTTTGTTTGATGAGAGAAATTATTCTTACTGGAAATATAGGATGGATGTCTTTATGAAATTTGCAAATTTTGCTATGTGGAAGATGGTTATGCATGGATATATAAGGCTAACTACTCCCGTAGATGACTAGATTGAAGAACAGAAGAGAGATCAACTGAATGTTAAAGATTTGAATATGTTACTCTGTGTTTTAACTGCTAATCAATTTAATAAAATTTCTACTTATAAAACTGTTTGAGTTATGACACAACTTAGTGGTAACTCATGAGGAAACAAATCAAGTGAAGGAAACTAAAATAAATTTACTTGTTCAAAAATATGAATTATTTAGAATGCAAAAATCTAAAAATGTTGGAAACATGTTTGCTAGATTTTTTGATATAATTAATATTCTGAAAGGTTTGGGAAATGAATTGTCTCAGTAGGAACTTGTGAGAAAGGTAATGAGATCTCTCACATTTGAGTGAGAGAAAAAGTCTGTTGCCATTGAGGAGGCTAAGGATTTAAATCACTATTCTTTGGAGGAACTTATGGGAAATTTCACTTCTTATGAATTTCAAATGAAAGCAAAGAAGGAAGAAATGAAAAATACAAAGTCTAAAAAGAAAAAGGAGATAGCTTTCGAGATAAATTCTAGAACTGAAACTAATTTAAGTACTTACAATAAGATTTCAGTTTAATGGTGAGAAAATTCAAGAAAGCTTGGATGAAAGGAAGGAAATCTCGGAAAGACAACAAAGGAAAAGAAACTCTCACTTGCTACAACTACAATAAGACTGGACATATTAAAAGGGACTGTCCAGCATTAAAAAATTTTGAGAAGGATAAGAAGGAGAAGAAGGAGAAGAAGAAGGGAAACAATAAATACAAGAAGAGAACCCTTCAAGTTACCTGGGATGACAACAGCTCATCTCATGGAGATTCTTCTTCCTCTAAAAATGAAGAAGACATGGCAAATGTTTACTTCACTGCAAACACAAAGGTATGTTCTGAATCAAATGAAAATACTTTTGATATTTTAAATTTACAGGAGTCCTTAAGTAAAGTTAATATTAAATATAGGAAATTGCAAACTAAGTTTATCAAGAAATACAAGAAGAGAGCCCTTCAAGTTACCTAGGATGACAGTAGCTCATCTAGTGGAGATTCTTCTTCCTCCGAAAATGAAGAAGACTTGGCAAATGTTTACTTTACTACAAACACAAAGGTATGTTTTGAATCAAATGAAAATACTTTTGATATTTTAAATTTATAGGAGTGTAAAGTTAATATTAAATATAGGAAATTGCAAACTAAGTTTACACAGTACATGACCTATATTGAGGAGCTAGAGAAAATAAATGAAAAAAAGTTAATATTAAATATAGGAAATTACAAACTAAGTTTACACAGTGCATAACCTTATATTGGAGAGTTGGAGAAAATAAATGAAAATTTGGAATTGGAAAAATAGAAATTACAATCTAAAAATAAGAAATTATCTAATTTTGTTTCTGTTGAAGATAATACTGAAAATCTCGTTTCTGAAACTAATGAGTTAAAGAATGAAAATGAAAAACTAAAAAGTAAGGTTTCTGAATTAAATCAAAAATCAAATAAGCAAAAGAAAACTTATAGATTGTAGTTTGAAATGCTCTATTATCAATATCCTATTTACGCTCTTTTGCTATCTACTCTTATAATGACAAATTTTAGTTGCAGTCTTTAATGTTGTAGCCTGGACATATATTCAGTTGTAGCGGTAGCTAAAAGACTGACACCAAAGAAACATTTGTTATCACACGTACAACTGAAGTTTAGGCTGCAATTGAAGCTTTCTAATGTTTTTATCATATTTTTTATGATTTCAAATGAAGTTTCTTTTCATGCCAATTTGAACAAGGAGAATGTGATGGAATCTGGGCTTGACACAGAATAAATCGTCTATTTAATTGGTTGCCCTTATTGAAAAGAAAATCATTTGCATGCATGGGGGAATTGGTTGGTCCATAAATCATCTGGAGTAGATTGAGAACTTACAACATCTAATTAGCATGGAAGTTGGCTCAGTTGTTCTTATGGATTTGTTGTGGTTAGTAGGTCTTGTGATACCTTACCATCTAACTCTAAAAATTTGCTTCTCCTATTCTCCATTCTATAGGTCTCATCCAACAGAAAATAATGGTGTTGAAGGATTACGACCAAATGCCAAAGGTCCTGGTCTTGTCACATTTGTGGTCAATTGTTTTATATAAAGCATATACTTATGCCTTATACCTATTATATATTTTAGTTCGAATTTTTTTTTTATTGACAAGCTACTTTCTCCCGTCCTTATTATTGAAATAGGAGAAAAACTTTTGATTGACAAGCTAATTTCTTTTTTATTTTTACATATTATTTTCATTATTTCAAGTTTATTTGGCCACGTGATTTTTGCTATATGCAGTATTGGCATCATAATAATGATAGTAGTTATGGTGAGTTAAAAACATATCTTCATTTTTACATATTATTGGACAGTGGTATTGTTTAGGTCAAGTGAACATGCAAACTATGGTTCACAATTAGGATTTGTTCAAACCCATATTGAGAGTAATTCTCATTTATACTCTGACTTATTTCCAAAAATTAGTATTATCACTTTTCAATTTTAAATTTGTTGAGTCTCACATTTTCTTGTAATATGCTTTGACACTATTTCACGTGGCAGATACAAAATTTTTCCTTAAAGAGCTCGAAATGGTAAACCTCGTACACAAGTCCAACATCTTATGCAAATTGACTTGAAGGGTTGGGTGCTTGGATATTTTTCACCCTTCCAACAATTCGCACTTTCTTTCCTTTGTTGAAACCATACTATGGTTCTTACATACCTATGTTGTTTATCTCTACTTTTTCGAAGATAACACATTCAATTTAATATATTATCATGAAAATTACGTTAAGATTTATATAACAACTTGGACTTGGTTCAATAGTCCATGTGTTTCCTTAGGCATATTATTGATGTTGATCATTAATGTAACATTTTATTGATGCTGATGATGAATTCCAAAATAGTAGGCTGAAACTCATACCTACTATTCCCAAGGTCTTCATCCCACATTATAATTTAATTTGTGTAGAATATTATCACATATACTTGTCATTTTAGTTTGATTTAAATTACCATACAATTCAAGGTTCTTGGATTGTCAGGCAAAGTGTTGGAAGCACACCTTGTTTATTAGGGAAAGTTGTTGACTGCATATATATTCGAGGATCAAATTACTTGGAAGTAAGCAAATCTATATCTTTTAATCTAGATTAAATTTTAGCTTCTGATTTTTATAATTTGCAGTGAAGTCAATAAAGGTATAATGAAACTAAGTTTCTGCAAGCTTGGTTCAGACAGGCGATCATGCAAGTTCGATCGAGCAAGCCTTTTAGATCCTACAGGTGTGGTTGACTGGGTGCGGCCAGGCAAGTTATGACGAACGAGGCTCGAGCCTAGGCGTAGCTAACTGGGCAAGCTTGAGTGTGCAGTGGCTGTGGCTCAGAGCAAGGTGCTGGACTCAAAGTGAGGTGAAACATGGGTTAACCAATTAGGCTTAGTCTGGCTGGTCCAATTGATTTGACTAGTCACTTATACTTTTAGGCTAGCCCAATTGATGCTTATCGGTTTAATTAAAAAACCTAAAAAAATTGAATCAAGTAATTCAAATTGACCAATCT
Source organism: Amphibolis antarctica (assembly GCA_024699675.1). NCBI lineage: Eukaryota > Viridiplantae > Streptophyta > Magnoliopsida > Alismatales > Cymodoceaceae > Amphibolis > Amphibolis antarctica. Next base: position 27,964 of record JAMKPZ010002799.1, read on the forward strand.
CATGATTTAATTTAATGATTGAATGTTGAGGTAATAGTCTTCCACATGTTCTTAACTGATGAGCAAACTTAACAAGTCTGACTGAATCGTTAATGAACCTTTAAACCCTAATCAAAGGAAAAAGCGAAAGTGAACCTTAAGGGCTTTCCCTCTGATTGAAGCTACAACCGTTCACCATCAGCCATGGAGTCCATCCAACCGACCAAACATCAATGTAGGCATACAATTTTACCAAAACAAATTCTCACCTCATTCGTCCCTTTCACTATTAACAAATATATCTTCGTTTGTCCATGACAAAGTGCGCAGGAAGAATGGCTGAAAGAACATTTGTACAAAAGTAAGAAATAATTTATCTTGGCAGACCCCTCGATTTAACCAGACGTTCTTGACTAATTCTTGTAAACGAACACAACCTTGAGAAGCACGGGGAACAATATCTCAGTTAATGTTGTTACGTACAATAACAAATGAAATTAAGATCATGGCATCAAGTAGTTAGACTCGTCTCTAGGAGTGATTTCTCACAAGGCATAGAATCAAAATCTAATTCTTCGTCGGAATCCAACACCTCTGCGAAATCATAATATGGGTTCACCTGCAAAATCAGTGAAATGTGGTTTAAAGCCTTTGGTTCTATGGCTTGTGAAAACTTTAAAAGTGAAGTTTCGGGGGATTTGTGTCTTTAAAAGTACAACAAATGATAAAAAATAATAAAAATTTTAACTTATTATTTTTTATCTATTTTCACTATTTCTTGTACTTTTCAAAGACACAAACCTTCTTTTAATTCCTAATCCAACAATACCAATGGTAAAAGGATTGAACCTAGAGATGGGGATGGTATGAAATCATGAACATGCCAAAAAGTAAAAAAGGCCATGTACCTTTGGTCTTGGCAAGACAGCTTCAAAACTACGGAAATTTGGAGTTGAGTAGTCAGGAAATTGCAGTAATATATACGCACCACGATTCTTGAATCTCTCACCTTCAGCCTGCTCAAAAGCATCTAATAATAACATTGCAACGAAATAATTGTTGACTTTCCTACAGATTCCTACTTGGTACATCAGACATGAACTGCAAAGACCTTTGCAAATAAATAAATAAATGGAATGGGAAAAAGTATATATATAGATTTTAACATTAGGGGTTTGTTTGTGCACATTGATAATCTGAGAAATGAAAATTTAAGAAAATAAAAAGAAAAAGAAAAAGAAAAAGAAAAATTAGAAAATGGAAAAAATTTTAAAACTACTTGTGTATGTTATAAAAATTCTAAAAAATTAATTTTAAAAAATTTATAATTTTTTTATATTTTAATATTTCAAATATAATTTCTTATGTTCTTTGTAACTACAAATTTAACAATGATCAAGAGAGGTGGAAGTTAAGCAAAACATACAAGATCAAAAAAGTATGTTATAATAAAATTTCTGTTAATTGCAAAAAAAATTTCAACTCAACTCGTGAAATATGACGGAAAAAAATTATACTTGTCGTGATGAAAAAATTTAAAATTTTTTCAAATTTTCCAAGATGTACAAACACCAAAAAATACGCAACTTTTAAAATTTTCCTTTTAAAGATTTTCGATATGCACAAACCCCCCTAGAAATCCAAAAGTTCACGTTGAAATTTTCATCTAAATTAAACAAACATTAATCCTTAATCTCAATGCTTAAAAATTTATTACATTTTACTAAATTCTAACCATTAAATTTTTGATGAAAAAACTAAGTGAACAAGTTCTTATTGGCTTCCATCAATTCTCCTGCTACATGGATGCCTCAATTATAAGTAAACTTGTTCTTATAGACTGCCAAATAATCTTAGTTCTAAATTAAAATTATAGAAATACTTTGGAGTCCAAAGGATTTAAATTGAATAGGTCAAAAAATAAATATATTTATATATGGAATTTACGTTCAATGAAAATAGAAAGAATAATGAAAATATATATCTAGATGATCATAACATTCATAGAAGTAAAACTTTTAAATACTTAAAAACTGTAACAAATAGCAATTGTGAAAGTATAATGGATGTTATTTATTGGATTGAAGTAGAACAGATGACATGGAAAAATGCTTCTAGAGTGTTATATGATTGGAGGATACTCTTAAAATTAAAAAGAATATTCTATAAAATTGTTATTCACCTAGATATACATTATGATTCACAATGTTGAATTATAAAGCATGACTATATGCATATGTTAAGATTAGTGGTACTAGGGATACGGTAAAAAATAACTTTATTAGAAATAACACAGAAGTTACACTAATTGAAGATAAAAGGTCGACTTAAGGGTAATTTAAAAAATTAGTAAGGAGACTAAAGAATGCAATGCACAGTAAGAAGAAGAGAATTAATTAGTGTAAAAAATTAAAAGTAAAGGTAGGCCTAAAAATTCTTGGTTAGAAATCATAAACAAATATTTAAATTTATTTAATTTAACCAAATATTTAATAATAGGTACATGGAAGAGAAGAATTCATGTAGTTGACCTAAATAGAAATACATGAAAGAAAAAGAATTCATGTGATCGATCCTATGTAATGAAAATTATGACTCAGATTATTGTTGTTGGAATACCTTATTCCAGTTTTCGCAATTGGCATTTCTATTGGATATCGGTTGCTACAAAATGCTATTGATAACTTCCTGCAGTCTTAGGTTTGACAGTTGTCTTTTATTATAAGGAAGAAGAAAGATGTATCCTGAAATTTGAATCAAATATATGTAAACAAGTAGGTCCCATATTATAGGTGTCTGATTGAGCTACAAAAAGTTTTTGAACTTATTCATAATTGATTAACAACAAATAAAATTAAAACTCAATATGATATATTTTGACATGGTATAATTATTTATATAATTTAATTAATTACTTATAGTATATACGATTTATTTTGTAAAAAACCAACTCATCCAAAGCACAGGGATAACACTAGTACTTTATATGTTTTGAGCATATTTGTATGTGCTATCTTGACTATATTGCCTAATTCTATTCAATTCTGACTATGATGAGAAAGTAGCATTCGTTCCTACACACTAAATTCGAGGAAATTACCTGGCTTACTATATACGTCATCTGCTATGGTCTGTTCCCCCCATTATATGGTGGACCCAAGTGAAACAGCAGGACTTTTCAAAGTGACCTCATCCACATACGACTTTTCAAGACTGAGTGACGACCTTAGCTTTGGTCTTCTGAAGTGGATTCGTTGATGATACATTAAGATTCCTTTGTTTTGATAAAATATAGCATTTTAGCCTGAGTTTTTATTGTATCTTCATTTACCTCTATTTTTTTCCTGGGCTCATCTTCTTGATAAGACCTCTTTCTTATATGATCATTTTGATTTAATAAATTACTTCTTACTGTTAAAAAATTATATTGTTAAATCAATTAAATAAAGATAAATGAGGCATTAATTGGGACTTGAACTAATATCTCCTATTTGAATATCATAAAAGTAAGCATCCTATCAAGCCTGGAAAACTAGATAAAGTTGACATGAGTGGATATTAATCAAGAAAATAAGCATACTAAATAACTTTTTACTGCTCATACCTTTTAAGGTGCCAAGGCAATAAGCCAGGGCACTTAGCATCCATTAAAAAATTTATTTTTTTATTTTTAATGTATATACTATATATATTTATAAATGTTTGATAATAATTATGTATAGTTTGAACTCTATTATTTCTTAAATAACATTCAAATAGATAAATAATCCTAATATAACATCAAAATATAAGGTACAATGATACTAATATGTATATTTTATTAATATATATAATAATATATTTTAATACTTATGTATATTTAACAGTAACCCATCAAAAATATTTATTTAAGTTCTTTTACTAGGAAAAATATTTAAAACCATTAGAAACATATATTTAACCAATTAGGTCTATCAAAAGATCCAATCAATTAAGGTCCAGATGAGGCAAACAGCCAAGACATGGTCAATTCACATCTTGACGCCTAGGTGCTCATCTCAAAAAGCTTGCTTCTTGTATCAAAATCAATAATATCACTACTTGATAGATTCCAATAAAGGTATAGGAAATAAGTATCAAGAGAGATGACTATGCAATATTGGAACCTTGGGACAAAATAAAAAACATAGAAATGCAACATAAAATTAATTGTCCTGGTTTTTCTGACATTCAAATTGATTCCCTTATGTCATTTGCAAGAGGCAGCCAACTTTCAAACTGAAAAATAGAAAATAGATAATGCAGGGAAATGCTATAACCTGAAACTGGGGGTAGTCCGGTGCACTGAAAAGGGTGATCAGTTTCCCTGATCCAACCTCATGGTCAACGGTATAACCATCCTGCATACCCATCAACTCTTCCCTTTTGCATCTTGCATCAGGGCCTTCATGGGACCTAACAATCAACTAAAATTCAAAAAAAGGTTAATAAGTTGATAAGGAATAACATTATTGATGCTTTATTGACAACATGATCAATGGCTTAACTGACAAATATCAGAAAATATACTGATAAAATAAAAAGATAAACAAGATAGAGATAATTAAAAATAAAATTATCAAAATGAAATAGAAAAACAATCAGAATATGGTAAGGTTATGACAGGAAATTATAAATAAATACTATGCGATGTATAAGTCTCATGTCTTATACTAGACAGACAAAAAGAAACGAATTGGAAGTTATGACTACAAGCATATCATGTACATGTTCTTGTCCAAGATCAATAAAGGAGAATCAGAGTATGGTAAAGCTATTGCAAAAAAATATAAAGAACCATGATGAGATTTACAAGCCTCATTTCCTATATTATTGAAAAAGTAGAAAGGAATTGATAATTATGACTAAAAATATGTCATACAATGTACGTTTAGCCAAAATTACCAAACCTATCACAAGCAGAAAAACACCTTTTCAATTAAAACGGAAATTTAGTTATTAGCAAAAAATCCCTAAATAGGAAATAAAAAAGTATGTTAACATTTTATTCTCCTCTTCCTCGCAAAACAAATGACCACATAGAGAACTTCTAAACTTTAACCAAACTCATAAAAATAATAAAACCAATAATACATGGTCATTTCCTGCTGATTCAGCCAACATGCTAGACCAGTCAACTGTCTTCCTATGATAAAATATTTTTTGAGCAGATTTCTATGAAAGAAACATTTCATTTAAAAACCCTTGATATCTAATTATTAAATTTTCAACTCCTCAATAAACTTAAGAAGCAATTCAACATAGGCATTAACCCTTGTGCATGAATTTTTTCACATTAAATACTTAAAAAAAATGCATGAAGTTAGCTTATGGAAAAAATACTAGTTAATGTGAAAATCTAACTCAATACTAATTGATCGTGAGTGAAGATCTCTTATTATATATATAATATGTAGACGTCTCAATTTCACTTTTCAATGTGATACTTCCAAACTTTCCATCACTTGTAGACCTTTTTCATACAAGGCCTTTATTTTGGCAATAGGTGGATGTGTCAGAACCATGGTTTCATTGATCAATCTTGGTGATTTTTCATCAATCTAAATAGGTTTTGGGATGATCCAATCCGAAAATCAAATACATTCTTGATTTCTCCTTGGATCAACCAATCTAGATCAGCAGATTGATCAATCCCACAGAGAAATTGTGCTATGGCTTTACTGGGTTGACTGATCCTTTAAAAGGATCCACTGATCCTTTCTAGCTACAGACAACAGGTATCAAATTTCTAGATCTGCAGGTGGAATTCTTCAATTCTCTCCTAGTCTTCTCTTCAATTCTCTAGATCTTCACTTCAATTGGGTAACTTGGAGAAGACATCAAATCAACACTTAATTTCTATTCTGCGACTCTACATTAAGGTAAAAATTCCTTTTTCCATCTGATTTCTTTCATTTTAAAGTAAATCGAAGATGTTTAGGCTATGCTTTAAGTTTCTTTTTGCAATTTTCAGTATTTTTTATGAACATCAGTGATTTTTATGGGTATTAGTAAATATATTATAGAATATTAGTTATTTTTAGAGAATAACAGTGACTTTCAGTGAATATTACTTATTTTAATTGAATATTAGCTATTTTCAGTTAAAATATTTAGTGAATTGCATTGATTCCATTTGATCAATTATGGAAAAGATAATGTTTTAAATAATGTTGTTGGTCTTACAATATTGAAGATGACAAGTGAATCAGATTGAAGTGTGAATGATCATAAGCAAGATCATAGCAAAAATGAAGATCCTAGTTGGCTTCTTGGGTTTCCTATTGATAACAGTAAACAGATTAAATGCAATGTTGTGGAAATAAAATAGGAGATAGGGTGTCCAAATTAAAATAACATCTGGTTAGTGGCTAAAACCATGAGACAAAGTGCCTCTCATGTCCTGCTATTGTTAGAAAGGTAAAAGAGAGTGAGAGAACCAAGAAGCATGAATGGTTCAAGAGTATCATAGATCAAGAGGCTAAGGGAATTCTACATCATGGCAAAGGAGAAAGACATTGACCACCCACCTAACAAGATCTAGACAAGAACAAAGGTAAGGAGGGCAATTCAAACTCTTATGTGACACTTCAAGATGTAGATACTTTAAAAAGATAGTACATCTAGTGTACATGCACCATGTACTTTGAAGGAAAAGGGAATTGCAGGCATATTTAGAACATACAGTTAGATATTCAACTGTTTAGACTAGGTGGTTGCTAGAGGATACAAACATAAGTAAAGAACGTTGAAGGAGACATAGACAAGTGGCAAAAAAAAGTTATAACTATTGTATATGCTGAGTGTTGTCTTATATAATTGGGTAATCAGATCCATTTGTAGAAACCCCATTTGGCAGTGTTAATAATGATAATGACGAAAACAATAATGATAGTGTTAATAACAATAGTGGTAGTGGTAGTAGTAATATTCTTTAGTTTAAGAGAGATCTTAATCCAATCCATTTACAAGAAAGGAGATCTTCACCACCTATACTACTTCTAGTGAAGATCATGATGCCAAACCCTCTTACAAATATGATTACAAACCATTGTCATATCATTACACAAGGAAAAGGCCAAAAGTTAATGATATACAATAGGCAAAATTTATCTAGGTGTTTTTATATGTTTATCATAATTTTTTATCTAATCTTAAGTTTCAAGTTGAAATTTAGAGCTTTTGATCATTTTCACAAAGTTATCAACTTTCTGACAATAAATTTCCTTTTTCTAAGAGGCCACTCCTTAATACAATACCAATACTTTAATCCTTGGTGAGAACTTTGGTTCAATAGACTATTTTTTACTTTAATATCCTGTTAAAACAAAGACATTTAATTCAAAAAGTTAGTTGTAAGTGTGTGTGGAACTATAATCCCTGCTTTCAAATATTAGACTATTCCAACACCACCAATAGTTACCTTCTTCCAAAATTGGCTTGAACATAGCTTTTACAAAAGTAGAGAAATGAACCAAGATAAGTGTTGGTGAAGTTTATAATTATTTTTAAAGAATTAACAATGTATACCTATTGAATGTAATAATAATTTGTTATTTTTTCAAAATTAGAAACTTAGAGATTGCATAAAATAGTCCCAAATAAGACCTTAATTGGTGTTGACTTTTGTTGCATAGTACTTCAAAGGTAAGTCTTTCTTAAACAAATACTTTCAACCTATAAGTGTCAAACTTTGTTTAAGTACATTCAAGGCCAAAAAATATACATGTTAAGCAAATTCAAGGATATATTTGAAAAGGAAAGAATGAAAATTGTTCACAACCAAGATTTATTAAGAATTAAAGCAATGATAGTAATTAATAAGAATAACAATTTTCACCTTCAAATGATTTTTCTTTAAGAACCCTTCTGTAACATCAGGACCCCATAATAAACCTATTCCTCTCTCAGTGTTTGGAGAAATCCCTGACACTAATGAGGGATCAGACCATAAAATATCCCCAGGTATCAAATTTGCACCCTCCCAAGGAGGGTCTAAAACAGTTCTTCTAGCTTTTCCCAAATCCTCAAATGAACCAAGGGTGATAGTCTTCATGTCTACACTAGGAATAGCCTTACGTCCCCTTTTATTCTTTGACCTCTTTGATGGAGTAGAAACTACACTGCGAAAAAGCCCTCCATGAGCTGTAAATACACAGCCAGCAATAACAGTGGCCAAAGGAAGTCCTTCAAAACATCTTAGACACTTTCGGTAGACTTGTGGCCCTTGATTTCCATATTTAACCATTACCTCTTTCTCAAATCCATAGACTGACGTGCAATACTTAGATTCATGATTTCCACGAAGAAGAAACACTCGACTTGGTAAATACACCTTCAAATTGACAAAAAAGACAGTTAAGCCTTTCCTGCACCTAAGAAAATCAGTGATATATAAAGCCACTAAACTTTCACAATCAATAGATAAATAAAATAAAACATCATAAACTAGCACCATAAACATGGCAAGTAAATAATACTTCTGCATTAAGGAATTTTAGTAACCCTAAAGTGATTGGTGCAGATGTATATTTAAGCATGTTTCTTTGGATACATTTCTGAACTTAAATTGCTCATCACCGTATGTAAGAATACTATCTTAGTTCCTTATTTTTCCGTTAGTAGTAAAATGATCAAGGTAAAAGTGTGCACTTCACAATGCAAATATCAAAATATTACACATTCCCAATGAACAAAGCAAATGCAAGGAGAAATTCCTAATGTTATACAACACAAATAGTGCCTTTCTGTAATTATTGGCTCAATACATGCTAAACTACAATATCAGATTTTCCACCATTTTTTATAATATGTGAAGAAAAACTTTAGAACAATGATCATTATAATCAACAAGAAAAAAATCCCATTAATGGTTTGAATGAAAAGAGAATTAGTGGATTAAAAACAATGGATGAAAGAACATTAGGCAGCGGCAGACTTCTGTTCATCTCAGTAATAAATTTGTTTGGAATCTGTTTTTAAAGTTTTTAATGATTTATGAAATGTTTTTTAATGATAAGATTTGTAACATGAGAATGTTGAGATTAGATCCAAAATAGTTATTGAAAATTAAAAATATGAATATTAAACGTGTAATATAGTTTTGATTGATGAAATTTGTTGTGAATGTTAAGTCTACAAATGAATATTGAGATATTGAGATTTAATGTAGATATTTAAATTTAATCTAAGATTTAAAATTGAATTATTTGAATTAAAAATTAAATATGAATATTGAATGTTAATTGTTGTTGTTGTTAGTAATTCTTAACTAATTACAATTTTTTTGAAACTCCATTTATGGAGGTTCATCCTTTTATGGTCAGTCTGAAGCCTGAATAAAGGAAGATTAGCATTAGGTAAATAGCCAACCATAAAAACTTATCAACCCCTCATGAACATGAATCCAAAGGATAATTGATTGAAGTGTAACCGTCTTAATAAGGTGTTATGTTGAACTTTGGGTGCAATGAAAAGAAAACAAATGAAAAGTATTGCACACCCTAGTGTAACATTCTTAAGTTAAGTGTTCTGCATCAATCCTTGATGAAGATGAAAATAAGCAAGGATTCTCACACCTTAATGGACAGGTGTAGATAAAAATTTAAAAAGCTAGTCCGAAAAACCAAAATTAAGTAACTTAGAATATAGGATCCTTGATCAATAAGAGTATGAAATTAGTGGATATAATGATAAAAAGGAAAATTAACATATTATACTAGCAAAAAACTAAATAAGTGGGAGAAAAATCTGGGTTAAATTGAAGATTGTCATTTTAAATTGTAATATATAGGAAAAGATAAATATAGGAATGGAGTTGAATAATAGTTGATAAAATTTTAAAAGATAAAATTGTTATAATAAAGATAGAAGATTGAATTATAATGATTAATCTTGTGATAGAAAATGAGATAGTTAAAATAATTAGTCTATATAGTCCACAAGTAGGTTTATGAGAAACTATTAAACAAAAATTATGGAAAGATTTGGATAGTTTAGTTCATTGTTTACGTGCTAGTAAAAAGTTCTTTATTACAAGGGAACTTGAAGGGCATATAGGAGAGCAAAATATAGATATAAAAAATCCATGGAGGATTTAATTTTGGTAATAGAAATGAAAAGGGAAATTCAATTTTAGATTTTAGCAAATCTTGCAACCTTTTAGTAGCTAATACTTACTTTAAGAAAAGAGAGAAACATTTAATTACATTTAGAAGTGGATCAAATGCTAGTCAAATATATTTTTTAATTACTAATAAGATAGATCAAAGAATGTGTAAACTGAAAATTGAACATAATTATTGGACGAACCAGTAATAAAATCTTTTTAGCTACTGTGATTTGCATGCAATAGGTATAGTTATTCCTTTTACTCAATTACTAAAAAGAAATATCTACATGCATATGATTCTCGGAATCCCAATCCCTTCTACAATAATATATAATAAAAATTGACGACGAAGCCCATGGAATGAACGAATTTTGATTATATAAAATGAGGTACGGGAAATGTTACAAACAACAAAATTCAGAGAAAAAAATTCAATCTTTGCAAGAGAATAAGCATAAGCAACACATACCTATCCTGCAAATACGTAAAAAAAACAAAGGATGAAGAACACGTCTCGATTGTCCAACAAGAAAGAAAAAGCTCACCTTCCAAGCAAGCAAGAGCAGGAAAGTCTCCAGGCCCCATGCTCCTCTATCAACATAATCCCCATTGAAGACATAAAACTTCTCCTCCGACGGTGGCCCAGCGAGCTCTAGCAAGCGAATCACGTCGTGGAGCTGGCCGTGCACATCCCCGACAACCACCACGTCCCTACCCGTACCCCCATCGCCAGGCAGAGGATCGACCAGGACGCAGTTAGGTTCCTTGTGGACCAAGTCGGCGGCGGAGATGACGAGTTTCTGGAGGACGGGGACCGGGACGAGGATAGGAAGGTCGGATGGCTGGCGGTTCCAGGAGAACCAATCGAAGGCGGCGGTGAGGTTCTGGATCCAGGTAACCGACAGAGTTCCGCCCGGCGGCCAGGAGATGGGATCGGGAGGTTCAGAAACTGTCGCGGCCATACCGAAGTCGCCGGCTAGGGCTGCGTGGAAGGTGAAAAAACGAGGCTGAATAATAAAACTAGAGATAATTTACAAACACGTAAAAGCAGTCTATTTATTTTAACCAAAAAAAATAAAAAGTCACTTGAGATTTGAAATTTACGATTCATTTTTCCTAATCATCCTCACCTATGATTCGTCGTCTGCTAGAAGTTCCCTTGTCTTCCCCTCGATTTTTTTGAAGTTATCGAATAGAATACGGAAGGATGTTTGGATTTACCGACGAGTTACAAGTGTACTTTCATGTTTTTAAAAGTTGATTTATTGAGTGCATTGATTATGCTTTTGTTTAATATGAATGAACATTTATTGAGGGAAAAATGTTTGCAACATTTTTTGGAAAAAAGTTAGTTAGACCAAAGTAAAATATGTTTAATCTGAAATGTTACCCATCAACTACTCTGTAAAGTTATTAACTACCCTGTAAAGTTATCAACGTACTTTGAAATTTAAAGTTATTTATCTTAGTCTGTTGGTAATTAAAAGGTCGTAATATGTACACCTTTACAGAGTGGTTGATAATTAGTGGTTGATAACTTTAATTAAATGTTGGTCGATAATTTCAAAGTCTCACTCCTTTATTGGAGCACTTTTAATTAAAGAATCAACCATTCTCGAATTGTCAAAAGCTACTGTATGATAAATAGCAAGTAGGTTTGAACAAGACTATTCTGAAATGCAAGGGCTTGATGACTTAGAGTTCAATATTAGAATGGAAGGGTCGGCTAGCTATCCTGATGGAGAAAGAGAAGGAAATGCAAGTCCACACCATGCCATGACATTTTCTTCGGAGCATAATGCATATAATTTTTATAATGCATATGCAATGAAGAAAAGTTTTGCTATTAGAAAAAGTTGGTTCAGAAAATCAAAAGCTAGTGGAGAATTAATAGCACGTAATTTTGTTTATTATAAAGAGAGACATAAGGACATAAATGACAAACATTGCT
>JAMKPZ010002801.1:0-41414 GCA_024699675.1 Amphibolis antarctica
AAAAAAAAAATTTCTTTGTTTTTGCTGTGGACCGTACCTGTGTTTTACTCACCAGCTCTTGACAGGCTTAATCCAGAATTGCCCATTTTAAATCTGGTTACGGTGGTATTTTTTGCTCTAAAAGGTGACTCTACTTTAGAAAAAGGGTCGTGCCTTTGAAAACTCTTCTTAACCCGTCCATGGTGTTTCCTACAAAAGCAGCTGCACGGTCCAAATCAGAGTTATAGCTTGAAACCTAATAATGCCCTTTTTTTATACGATGATAATGCTTTCACTTTAGTATCTATCTTGGTCTTCGCGTAAGATAGACAAGAAGATGAACTGTGTTATTTGTTAATTAGTCGCTTCAAATATGGCTTACCTTAAGGTACATTTACTTACACTTGTTGCTAGTTTCTAAAGCAGGTTGAGTAATTTTAAGAATGTGTAAATAAATAATATTTTTGTATTACTCGTATTCGGGCATAGTCATTTCTTACGTAGGTTTATTTATATATATATAATTAAATAGAAATAAATTCTTAAATAAATAGTTATTTGTGTATTTCACAGAATTTTGTTAAGAAAGATTCGTACAAATACTTAAATAAAATTAAATTAAATTTTCTTTAATTCAATTTTTTTCAATTTTATCAACACAAAGCCCTCTATGTGTATTTTTCTCCACTACATAGATCGACTAACTGATTACTCTTCTAGTTCGTAGCCAGAGATTTTTTTTCCTCCTCTTTCCACCGTAGCCAGAACTCATTGTACTTTCCTCCTCTTTCCACTTCCGCCTCCATCGCTCCCTTCCTCCCCTACTCAAGCATATAATGTACTTTCTATTTTGTGACATTAGGCTCCATTATGCACATGATTGACAGAAAATATTTAATTGAATGTTTGGTAATATATTAAATGTGAGAGAATATTTAAATAAATATTTTTAATAAATAAATATTTATTTGATATATCAAAATCATAAAATTAGAAGTTTATAAATATTTTTATGTATTTTTAAAAACATTATTTATAAAACAGACTTTTCAAATACAGTTAAAAATATTGTTGAAAAAAACACTTTAAGGGTAAAATAAAATTTTAAAAAACTTAATGTTCTAAGTTTTAACAAACAATCGTAACTCTTAAACTATTAGGAGTTATACTTTAAAGTTGAAACAAATAGAAAAAGACTTACAAGTGATATAAAGACCTTAGTTTTCTTCATTATTATCGACATAAGATTAGTTTTTTCAATAAATGATATATTTAATCTTACACTCTACTGCTAGAGAAGAAGTCAAGTTGTAAAAAGAAAAAAATAAAAACATTGTTGCAAGAATGCTTGTTTGTCAACTTTTCCTTGGTAATAATAATAATTTCTGGATGAATTTTTGTTGAAAATTTATTTTAAAATCAATCAATAATAAGTAAAAGAGTTATTTATATACTAAAATTAATTTAGTTTCTACATTTATTAATAGTGAGACTATTTTAACATTTTTTCACTTGTAACTTATTTTTATACCTACAAATAAAATGTTTATGAACTAATTATCATATTATATAGAAATTATATCTTAAAATTAATTAATAACTAAGAAAAAGAATTATTTATATTTTAAAATTAATTAATTCTCATTATTTAGCAATTTAAAATTATTCTAATATTATCTAGAGAAAATGTCTACCATTGTAACTATGACATCATTTGTTTGTAGCTCCAACTTTAACTAAGAGTTTACTTTTTTAAATTTCAAATTGAAATCGTTTCTATTTTAAAGTTAAAAAAGTAAAATTCTCACAAATAGTTGAAGTTTCAAACAAAAGACTTATGATTTCTGAATGGGTGTGAAATACAATTTTAATTGACACCACAAATTCTTCTAGCTTTGAAACAACTCATCATGAAAATAGTAAAGTAAATGAAAGTGGATTACGTACATACCACCCTTATGTTTCATAATAATGGTTCCAGAAACGCCCACACGAGCTAGATCTGGCAAGTTGGTTTTGTAGTTATTGACTCAAAAGGCAAGTTTATTTCTAGTTTCACTTATCATAGAGTAAAATTGGAGTCGAAAATAGTGAAATTTACAGTAAATTGTGTATTAAAGATGTATAGTATTGTATAATAAATGCTAAGAATTTACATGATAATAATAATACATGCAAACTTACCCTTGAAGCTTGAATAAACGAAAATTTAGATGAAAGCTCTCTTTCTTTCTTTGAGCAAGCACCATGTCTGGTATGGATGTCCACACAAAACCATGGGCTTCTCCAATTGTGGAAAGAGAGGTAAAGATGTGAGATGACGCAAACATCAGACGGGTAAGAGACCAGTGGGGTTAAATAAATAAAATGAGCTCTCATGTGGTTACCACCGCTTCGGGAATCAGAAAATCAGAAGCCGTACGTGTATCTGCAGAACACATTCTTAGCATAACGAGGCAGTGTTTCACCGGAAGCTTTTATCCAACGACAGCGGACCTCCGTGTGGAATCCTAGGCTTTATTTATCAACAAGACAAAATTTCTCACCTTGCCTCGGAAGGAAACTACCCTTCTTAAAGCAGCCTGCAAGCCAAGGGGCAGCCCATTTATTTATCTTATCACATGCCCACTTCCAGCTTTTAACCTGTTCCTCAAAGGTTTCTTGCCTTTTTCCTCTGGCATCACACTTGTCATGCAAGATGAGTATCTAGTAAAGTTATTTTTGACTGTAAGAAAGTATTGATCTGCGGAAATCTGTTTAGATGGGATGGTCCAACCTTCCCTTTCATCATGGTGATGCATATCACAGGTAGATTTCTCGGAGGTTTGAATCCAGAGAGAATAAAGGAAACTCCGGACCCATCCACCATCTCCTCCATCATCATCTTTAATTTGATATCAATATGTATTATATATATATATATATATATATATATATATAAATTAAAACTCGTTCGTCCGTGAATTCCGTATGGTACCATATCGCGTTGTCGGTGTCGTCTTCTAAATTTATTAATATCAAATAAGATTTCGGCTGCCGTGTCGGTGTTTGAAAACAATAAGTTGATCGCGTATCCTCCATAACGCTAGCAAATCGCATTTTACAGCTGGGACTCTGTATCTGCAGCCGTCAGCGAAGATGAAGGTTGAGAGATTCATAAATCTCCGCCAATACCGGCGGTTAACTAAAGCTACAGTTATTGACACGCATTTAAAATGATGGAATTATTATAAATTGAACAAGTTTTTAGTTTGAATTCGGTAAAAAAGGGATATATATATATTATTTTAGTTTTATATAAAATTTCATAGAAATAGAAAATCTAAAATACACATCTGTAAAGATAGAATTCTCCATTTATCCTTTGCAGAGAGAGAGAGAGAGAGAGAGAGAGAGAGAGAGCATTATCGGTGATAAATGCCAGTTCAATTGACAACTCACGAGAGATGAGCAATAATTTTGACAAATAAAAATAATTCAAGAAAAATACAATAAGAGAATAATTTTATTATTATTATTTATTAATTACTTACAAAAATTACTAACAACGAATAGAAAAGTATAATTATTTACCTAATATTCTAATAACACCCTATTATTGATGAAAAAATGCGTGCACGAATTAAAATAAAAATTGCTTGGTGAAAAAAAAAAAAAAAAACCTGATAGAGAGCAGAACGTGGGCTCGAGTGGGAGAAGCGTCACCTTCCTCCAGCTTTCTCACTCCGGAAGCAACTAACCCAACCGGCCGGAGGCCTCCGTTGGACTCGGCTCCCGGTGTCGCACCTCTTCTTGCTCCGCTTCTCTCGATTGAAATTTATAGCGGCGGCGGTAATTGTCAGTGGTTGCAGAGTTGCAGGCATAAAAAGAGGGGGTTGCTGTGGTGGCGGCGACTTTTGTATTGCCTTCCACATCCTCCGGTATTTGCCTCCCGTCCTCCAGTCCTCCCGCGCCGGTTGGAGATCTCCGGAGGACCGTGACGGCTGACGTACGGGTTGTGGTATGTGCTTGTTGCTGAGCATCAAATTTGCTTACGTCGTTTAATTGGGTTTTGGGTTTCCGTGAACCTGCTAGGGATTTTGGTGGGTGGAAGTGGTTGGTTTGGGTGCAATTGTGTTCTGTGCGTGCGTGTGGATTTCTCTGTCGTCCTTTTGCGGAAAGATCAAATCTTTGCTAATTATCGATGAGCATACCCACTTGTTCTCTTTGAGTATACCCTTCTTTTGATCATTTCGATGGTGTTTTGCGTCGATCATGATTGGTTTGGGATTAATTCTTTTGGATACGCAGGAAGGCACACATTGTTCATAATCTGAATTGTTCATATCGACAAGAATGCCTGGGGTAGTTATGGAGGAAGCTGATGGCAATGGGGTATCCAATAATTTACAGTCGCCTGTAGTCACCAATTGGAACGATGCATCGACCACGAAACTCCACATGGCTTCGAATCCAAGGATCCTGCCGGGCGAGGGTCCGGAGTCGATGTTCGCCGGTGCGTCGATCGATCAGCTCTACGACAACGTCCGCGACATGGAGAGCTCTGCCGACGGGTCTCTGTCCAGGCAGAGCTTCGGATCTGATGGGGACGAGTCGAGAATTGACTCGGAGCTGACCCATCTTGTGGGTGGGGAGATAAGGGGCGCAGAGGGGACGGTGGAGAAGGAGGAGGAGGAGCTTGGGATTGGTACAGAAGAAAATGGATCTGATGGCAAGAAGCCTGAGAGAAATGGCAAGGCGCAGTGTGAGGGAGGTAAGAATGCTGGTTCCTCAAGGCAACCCAACAGGCAAGAGAAGAGGATTTCTCCAGAGAGTGCAGATAAAAGTGTAGCAGGGAGGAAGGTGGCCGGAGCCGCGCGCTTGAAGAAGCAGAAAAATCCCTTCGCCGGAGATGCGAAATTCCCAAACGAAGATGCTTCCGAAGCTGGACTTGACAACCCAAATATTGGGCCTTACCTGTTGAAGCACGCCAGGGACCTGATTCAGGGGGACAACCACCGACGAGCTCTGGACTACGCCGTCAGGGCTTCCAGGTCCTTCGAGAAGTGCGCAAATGGGAACCCAAGCCTGGACCTGGTCATGAGTTTGCACGTGCTTGGAGCAATCTATTGCAGCACGGGACAACATGCTCTGGCGGTGCCGGTGCTGGAACGTGCCATCGACATCCCCGTGGTTGCCCATGGCGACGACCACGCGCTGGCAAAATTCGCCGGCCATATGCAGCTGGGCGACACTTACGCCATGTTGGGCAGGCTAGAAAGGGCGATACGGAGCTATTGCAGGGGGCTTGAGGTGCAGAAGCAAGCTCTGGGAGAGAACGACGCTAGGGTTGGCGAAACCTGCCGTTACATAGCCGAATTCCACCTGCAAGCTCTGCAATTCGACGAAGCGGAGAGGCTCTGCAAGAAGGCTCTGGACATCCACAGGGACAACGGTGAGCCGGGGTCTGCGCAGGAAACGGCCGACAGGAGGCTCATGGCTCTGATCTGTGAAGCAAAGGGCGACCACGAAGCGGCGCTCGAGCACCTGGTGCTGGCGAGCATGGCCATGTCCTCCGGCGGCCGGGAAACCGAAGTCGCCTCCGTCGATTGCAGCATTGGGGACATCTATCTATCCATGACGCGATACGACGAGGCGGTTTTCGCGTACCACAAGGCGCTTACCAAGCTCAAGTCCTCCAAGGGCGACGGCCACCCCTCCGTAGCTTCCGTCCTCGTCCGTCTTGCCCATCTCTACAACAAAACGGGCAAGATCAAAGAATCCAGATCCTACTGTGAAACAGCCCTCAGGATTTATTCCAAACCCCCTCCCGGCGCTGCTCCGGAGGACACCGCCAACGGCCTCGTCGACGTGTCCGCCGTCTACGAGTCCATGAACGAGCACGAGCAGGCCCTCAAGTTGCTCCACCGAGCCCTCAAGATCTACGACGACGCTCCCGCCCAACAATGCACGGTCGCCGGAATCCAGGCACAGATGGGTGTTCTGCATTACATGGTTGGGAATTTCTCGGAGTCCTACTCGTCCTTGAAAAGCGCCGTCACGAAGCTCCGTGCCTGCGGAGAGAAGAAGTCGGCCTTCTTCGGTGTCGCGCTGAATCAGCTGGGACTTGCCTGCGTCCAAAGGTATGCCATCGATGAAGCGGCCGCTCTTTTCGAGGAGGCCAGAGGTGTTCTGGAGCAAGAACGCGGACCTTATCATCCCGACACCCTTGCAGTTTACAGCAATCTTGCCGGCATCTACGATGCAATGGGCAGGTGATGATACTTACCTCCTCCTCTTCTTCTTGATATTGCGATCTTCTTCTTCTTATTCTTGATAATGATTCATCGGTCTTACTTTTTCGCTAGGAGCTAGAAAAAAAATTTCAAAGTAAATAATTTTAAAATAAAAAATAGAAGAAAAGTAATTTTGATAATGAAAAGAATAGATTAAAGAATGTGAATGTTATCGTTAAGATAAGAATATTTTTTAAAGTTAAAAGTAAAGAAAAGTGAATGAAACATTATTTTTATCTTAATTTTGAAAATTTTATGTTGTGTTTGTTGAAAAATATAGTCATATATCTAAAATGATAATTAATATTAAGAAATTTATATTACTTGTAAGTCTTTTTTACTAATTAATTAATTTTAATAAGATAAAATCTACAATGATCACATAGGTTAGTCTCACATATCAATAGATGCTTTTCTAATTCTATTGGTAATGTTTTTAAATTGATGATCGAGATTTGAAAATTTTGACGGTCATATGGATGCCATAGACACACCATTAAAAGATTCATTAGTTGAGAGTAGAACGCTTGTACTATCATTCCTTTTATAATATATGTTGAGCAGCTGATAAACCATAGATCTACTCGAGTTTGAAATAAAAGATTGCTTGGTTTTAATTGATGTGATCGCTGATTTATGATATGAGTAGGTGGGGTTTGCTACTCTTGCCCTGTCTTTCTGTGGGCAATGGTGTATGATGAACTCGGTTTTCTCTTAGGTTTCTAGCTGTCTTAATTTTTTCTTTTTCAGAACTTTAGATAATTGTCACAGTTATAAGCTAGGAGGCTGTTGGCAGTATCCTTTTCTTATTGACCTTTTTTGTGGTGGAGGTGGAAGTACAAAACAAATGGTCAGCTTCTATTTTGCCATGCTCAAAGAAGATGCCAAGTAGAAATAGGAAGAGCATGG
This sequence comes from Amphibolis antarctica, assembly GCA_024699675.1. Lineage (NCBI taxonomy): Eukaryota > Viridiplantae > Streptophyta > Magnoliopsida > Alismatales > Cymodoceaceae > Amphibolis > Amphibolis antarctica. The sequence continues at coordinate 7,164 of JAMKPZ010002801.1, forward strand.
TTGTCTTTCTTGTTTTGGTGTCTGCAAGAAGGCATTTTCCCATTGAATCAACCCTTGCTTGATATGACAGGTTGGTATCTGGAATTTGTGATCACAGGGAGGGAAGGCGATGATTAGTCACAGAGAGAGTCTGATTTATTAAATCTAGATAGTTTATGATGAATTGATGATACTTGTTGTTAGATTTCATTTGTTAACTAATTTTTCTCTCTTTTCAAGGAAAAAAGTATGTCATTAAAGTTCTACTCTTTTAACCGTATTTAAAAGTTTAGATTTAAAAATTAGATCTTTGCAATTACTTAGAATTGGAGAGAATCCGAACCCTAGTTTATATATATCATGCATCATTGGCATGCATGTACTTCCCTTTTCTGTGGTGAACTTTGTATTTCATTGTTGATGAAAGATTGAAGATGACACAAGTGCGATAACTCAACACCTCTGTAAAACACTTACTGTCAATCACTTTTTTTTTCCCTTTCTATTTCTGTACACGTTTTGAGGTGTCTCTTTGTGCATATTAATCGGTTTCTTTCCTGACTTGACAACATTCATGTATGAGTTTCATACAGATTAGATGATGCCATCGAGATCTTAGAGAAAATTGTCGCAATCAGGGAAGATAAGCTTGGAACAGCAAACCCAGACGTCGATGAGGAGAAGAGGAGACTGACCAACTTGTTGAGGGAAGCTGGTAAGATTAGAAGCAAGAAATCCAGGTCACTTCAAAATCTTCTCATCACCAATCACAATGCTGTTGTAAAAAGAGGCCCCATTGCAGCATGAAGGCTGCCATGATGGCATTAGTTATTGATGTACACTGGCATATTTCCAGGAGACCATGAATCTCTTACATCTTAATTAATTGCAATAATGTAGTTGGTCAAAGATAACAATCTTTATTATTTTTCTAATCATGTTAAATGCAAAAACTACCATTATCAGAAAAACTCATGAAGATCGACTTGGTTGTAATATGTTTGGATTTCTTTTAGGCAGAACCTAATCGGCTCACTGTTTGATGCATGTTGGCTAGAAAAATGACTAGAAATATATTGATTGGTAAAGAATTACACACATATGTTGTATGCAATAAGGTTGTTTGATAATAACCTAGGATATGAGAATGGAGATGATCACTTGATCAGAATGCTTGAAATTGTGATTCTTTTAGTAATATATGGCTTTGCATCTGTTCATGTATGTTTTGGGTCTCCAATTTTTTTGTTTCTCATAACTGACAATGGATATATGATTTAAAAGATGAAAAGTAAAATATAAGACATCGTGGTTTTGATGGTGAGAAGAAACAGTCTAATTTAGGAAAACATAAAAAATGAAGTTTAAAATTACGATAAAAATAATATATGCACATTATCAACTGAGTAGGTTGGTTTGGCAGTTATTTAGCAAAAATAGCAACAAAAGTACGTTGGTTGGGCGGTTATATTGTCGACGTTTGATCAGAAATCTCACAAAAAATTTAAGAACAAAGCTTGGAGTAATATATGATGTTTTTCTTTATTCATTTGGTTAACGTTCGTGTAATTTCACTTATACATTTGTATAAATTCTTACCTATCATCATTATCATGTAAATCTTTATATATAAATTTTTACCTTACATTTTACTATAAAATTTAACTTTATTTAATGACGAAACTCAACTCTCACCTTTTTATAAGAATACCTTATTAGTACTAAACACACCCATTAATTTTAAGTTAGAATATTTTATATAATATGAACCAATAAAATATTTGTAGGTTTAAAGAGAATGTGATTCTAAGAATTAAAGAATTTCACACACACCTCATGTTTGACAAGCTGCGGTCCAAATAATTTTGACCCAAAATTGGGCATGTCTGTTCCTTTCATTGATTAATTCTGTAAGAAGCATATCATCCTTCTTTATTTTTTGAAATTATAAATTGAAAATAGTTGGTAAATTAAATATTATTGTATAATACATATATATATATATCGTATTATTCATGATCGCCGGCCAGGGTCAGGGACCAATATTACAAGCTAGATTTGGTTTCCCTTCAACTCTACTTCGAGAGAAGGAATATTTTAGTAAAAAGCTAAGAAACACAAGCATTATAAATATATATATATATATATGTAGCAAGATGCGGTGGCATGTTGCAAGAGAACGCCGCACATGTATGGTTGTCGAAGAAGAGTAGTTCAGATCGTCCACGCCTCAAACTTGCCATCGACGAAGTCATAGTGTCCGCCAACGATGGACAATGTCTTTTTCTCCAACCCCTCTTTGACGAACGGATAAGTCAGCAGATTTTTCAGCGACATGTTCACCGCCTCCTGCGCCAATTTTAAGACACGATTTCAATTACTTGCCGATGAAAAACATGCAGAAGAACGTGCTCATTTGGATAAATGTTTGGTTTACACAAGGAATGCGAGAAGACAACGTTACCCTTTCGCACTTGGAGCATTGCTCGTCGAATGGAAGATCGGCAAAGTCCTGCATCACCTTGTTCCTTGCAGGCAAACAGATCTTCACCCAGTCCTCGATGAAGTCACTGGGGAGGACGGACATGGTTTTTGTTATAAAAGGATCATTTCTGTTTTATGTGCCCATACGCCATACTTTCATCTTCCATCGTTAAAGCCAACAGGAAGAAGGAGATGAAGATGGAGAAGAAGGAGAAGAGTAAGCTTACGTGCTTCTGGTCCCATCATCCTTAACAGACATGAGTCCTTTGATGCCACCACAGCGGCTGTGTCCAATGACGACGATGGTTTCCACCTGTCAAACCGACAATACACCATTGTACTATAGTCGCTTAAGGAATAGCGTGGTTAATACTTTACTCTGCCTCCAAGGAAAAAAAAAAAAATTTTATTCGAACTGAAAAAAAATGAAAATTATTTTAAATATGGTAGGAGGATAACGCTATTTCTTTTATAATGGTCATGTTTTCTTCAGTTATCTGAGAATCAAGAATTGGCGCTGTTCTAACCATTTTAAGTTAATGTAGTATATTTGCAATTGTGGCGTTCTAATTTGTGTGCGCATATTATTTAGATTTTTTATAAGAGAATGGTACCTTCAAATATAAAACCGCATACTCAATGGCAGCCCCAACACTGACATATTTTGTCTGCAAAAGGAACAACGATCATTGCGTCAAAAAAGAGAATGTAGTGATGGAGCATGATAAAGGAAGGGAAGATATGGTACCGAGTCGTATGGCGGGACTATATTGGCGATATTTCGCACGGCAAAGGCCTCCCCAGGTTGGAAGTTGAACACAATCGAGGGGCAGACACGAGAGTCGGAGCATGCAAACACCATGTACTGCATTCCAACAATCACAAGATAAAATATATGTCTTGTTAATTACTTAGAAGATGCCTATGATATCGCTGCTAAGCTTCAATAGAAAAATAACAACAATACATCTACAAAGATCATTCATTGCAGATACAACGTATTGATCGAGCACTAAAACAATGAAGTATATATATATGTCCTCGGATAATTTCATTAATGAAAAGTTAATGCCAAGTGATATTCTTTTTTAAAGAGGGATGTTCATACCTTTGGGGTCTGTGTATGCTTCAGTGGCTCGAAAATCTCGGGTTTCTTGCTGCAATAATCGACAACATGCAGGTAAGATTTCAATGAAAAGCCCAGAAAATCCAAACATATCGTTTACTGTTTTCAGCAATGTCATTCCACAGTTGAAATTGAAATTGACAAGAGAACCTACGTTGCCATGAAAATTTAAATTTTTATAAGAAATATGAATCCAGTCTTTGAATTTGCCGTCCCACCGCTACTCGGAAAAGTAAAAATAACCATCCCACAACTGAGACTCGCTGGAACAAGATAGTGGAACCAAATTGTGGAGGTGGCATCCATGATGAGGACCTGGTCATGTGGTGCAGCATGCGTACAGACCATGGCATTCGCTTCTAAGGATCAATGATTCACACGCGGACAGAGTAGCCATGGCATGCGGACCTGATCATGATAAGCTCGAAGGTCCAAAAGGAAGTCAAAAGATGGAATTTTCTATAAGGGCACTTCCTCTCTTTTTTAATTAACATTTAAATATATATGTATTTAATTTATAATATAATCTAATATGTATTAAAATTTTAGCTTAATCTAAGTTATATCATGTTAAGAGAATCGATACTTATTCAATATAAGTAAACTTATAGGTATGCATTTATAATAATTTAATCATAAAATCCATATGAATTAGTCATCCATATGCATTTATAATCATTGAGAATTACTTCAGCCCTCCCATATATTCACGGAAAGATAACGAAGACGCGTTTAAAAAAGTTTCCCTCCAAGGAAACAGACCCCTGTGGAAAATACTTCCACCAACGTTGTCACCGTAGAACTTTTATGGAAGCTTATGACCACCAATATATTAGAAGCAACCAACTCAAAATTAATAACAAAAAGAATGAATAATCCATTAATAGTGTTCAGCAAAAGTAACATGCAATTCTAGGTGCAGGATACTTGAGCATTACTCATAGATCTCCTTCTTGAAGTGATCGAATTCGGAATTGAGCCTCTGAGCGTTCTCCATTGCTCCGACCTGCCAGCACAAAAACCATCACCTCAATTGTCACCCAGCAGATTCCAGAATAATTACTAATACCCAGAAAAGCAAGGTGTTAGGCGTGGTTCCTCTAGTTTTCTCATAACTAACAAATAAAATATAGAATCAATGTGACGTTAACCATTGTAGCATATTGCTGTTCCTCGTCCTAGAAATGAAAGGAATCTGACCTAACTGAAACAATGCTGGAACCCTGGACTGACAAAAAACCGAAGTAATTAAATTCGAAACGGAGAGATTCGGAAAGGCAACATAAACAAATAAAAAAATAAAAAACGGAGAAAGCTGGGGATTGAGCCGGAAGAGGGGAGGGGGAAGGAAGTATCAAGAGTAACTGTATAACTTATTTTCATTTATCAGTGTACAGGTTTCATCCTCCTACTAGTTCAAGATTCACCCTGAACTTGTATATATCTTCTACTATTTGCAGACATTCTCTTCGTCTGATGACTAAGACCTATCAAGGGTTTCCTGTACACAGCCCTCGATTTCAGTGATCTCCGGTTGCCTGCGATTTGTTTTTACGGTCGCGAGGGTTTGGAAGGTCACGTTTCACATTTTTTTACAGGAAGAGAGCGCGGCCATCGCACATCGCACACCTGCTTCCGCTAAAGAAATGGAACGAGAAGGAAGAAGAAAATCCTGGCGATCAGAAGGAGAATGGAAAGGAAGAGGAGGGCATCGTAGCTTCTTGGAGGAGAAGTCTGGCGGTTTCGAATTTATAGGTTCCCAACGGGTGCGCATTCCGATGGCCCGTGTGTGAATTGTATTTCTAGATCAAATCTGCACCGTCCAGGCTTTGTGTCGTGTGGTCATGTTATACATGTCAATGGATGATTGGGCTCGACCCGGTTGGATGGGGCAGGACATTGCCTGCAGGCGACAACACTGGCACGGTGTCGGCCTGTAGGCTGGCCCGACATGAATGGGCCCATGGGCTGACCTAACATGAATGCGTCCAACATAAGGTTCAGGGTAAGCTGACGAATTCATTTAGTTCGTGTCAACACAATTTGTACGAGTTAAGTATAATTTATTTAATTAGATTAAAGTACGATAATTAACAATTAATTTTTAAATAAAATTAATTATACTACATCATAATCATCAATTAATTGTATTTCGATAATAATATATTGTAATGAAATTTATCGTTATTGATTTTTTTAACTATCTAAAAGTGCATTATTCATCAAAAATAATTATATAAGAATAAAGAAGAAAAAAATTACATTTGAATAAAAATAATAAATTACATTTGAATAAAAATAATAAATTACATTAAAAAATTTCATTACAAAAAACTAAAATGCTACATTAAAAAATAAAAATTACATTACATAGTTTATTACGAAATAAGTAATTAAATATTTACCAACGAAATCATTGGTCTATTCATTTCTCCAATATAATAATCAATAAAGTATATTTAAAATATTTAATTAAGTCATTATGGAATATCTTTTAACTTTTAGTGCAACAACATTTTATTTTAATTATTTTATTCTAAAAATGAACTAATCATATAGGTAATTAATTGCTGGTATGATCTATTATGTATTATAATTTGAATCTAATTTGAGTTCTATTCATCAAAATGTTTAGATTTAAAAATCAGTGATTGAATTTCAGCGAATTTTAGTAATATTAGTAAATTTAGATTATTTATTGTAACATTCCGTGATCTTCGACCGTCCATCTAGTTACCTTTATCATTATTATTTTGAAAAGCGCCTTTTTGTGCGAGCAAAGACACCTTGCCGTTCTGTTTTAAGGGTAGTGGTAATTAATGGTCACAGCTTAGAGCAGATGTTTTGGTTGATTAATAAAACTTAGCATTTATCAAAAAAACAAGATCGATATTCAATAAACATGTTTAATATGTGCGTTTTATATTTTTCATTAAGATCCGAATATAGACCAGAGTAGAAATAAAAAGCTGATAAAAATAGAATTCTAAAGTAAAAATGTAAAAATCTGTGTGTTGGTGTTTACGATAATTTTTAGCATAGGCGTTAATATTAAGTATTTACAATTTAATTTAATTTTTTTCTTCTTTACAAGTAGATTCTAATCTTATGCAAACTTTTATATGAAAATGAACATTTTTTAGTTTATTTTTTCTGCAGACGATAACAAAAAAAAAAAAAATCAAGCAAAATACGTATAAATTAAACACTAAAGTACCTCATTTGTGTCGTTTTCTTCTTCATGCTTCCTCGTCTTCACCCTCTTCTTCTTTCTTTCCGCTTCCATTTCATGCTCTCCTTCTCCCACATCTTTCCTAAATATTAATATGCAAGAAATAGAAAAGCGATGGTGTCGGTAAATTTTTAGGATTTCGACTTCTTGATGGTTTGACAAACCAGTAATTGCAATATTCTGGGCACATGATGAACACACAAAATATCAAATTGGTGTAGTTGAAATACTGATCGAGACAAATTTAAATCTTTTAAATTTTTTCTCTCATATGTCCTAAAATCATGGCAAAATGGACAGCACTTGTATTTTGTATCAATTAAAAACCCTCAAGACCTAATTGGCCTGGTCTGTCTACAATTGTGCCAAACCCAACACCTAAATCTGAATTGTATCTTCCGTAGTAATTAAATGTTGATATGTTGACATATAGCACTCGCAATTTTAATTGTAATAAGAAGCGGTATAATTGTATATGCATTTCATTTATACATTTATCATCTCAAAGTAGCTAAGATGCAAAACTATACAGAGTCAGTCACCAATTGCAGCGTGGACAATGAACAGTTTTTTTTTTTTTTTGGTCTGATCTGATTTTGATTAATTTGAAACTTGAAAGGAATGCTATTTTCTTGAATTATCTCGTTCTCAAAACTTATGGAAGCTGGAAAGTTTAGGATTTAGGGTTCTCTGAAAATTTGCTTCATTATCAACGATGAAGGTTAAGATTTTTCTGAATTACTCGGAGAGCATTAACAATCCCAATTAAACACCACCAAAACTAATTCAGCCCCTACCATATGAAAAATAAAGTTTACTTAGACATGCAAATAATATGATTGATTTCTCGGAATCAGGGGAAAAAACATGGAGACGTGCGTACTTCGTTTTGATGCGGAGGGAATAAGTGCCGACGTCGTCGCCGGCGACCGTCTCCATCGGCATACCCTCTATTCGCTCGCCGTCGCGCACGAACTTGACTTCGACCTCCACCGACCGACCGTCAGGTCGTCATCCGACAGAGGAGGGTAGACTTCTCGGATAGAATTCTCTAGACCATGAGAGAGGGAAGCTATCTACCAGACCTGGTACAGAAGAAGAGGAAGAAGAAGAAGAAGACCTGAGGCGGCATTAATTTCCGCCTCGCAAGTTGCTTGCCACGGTCGACGGGATTCATTGGATTGACCAAAGCGATGAGGCGAGCGCCTCAAGAGAGTCCCGTCCAGCATGGCGCGTGAAAAGCACGACGTTGGTGATGACGTGGTCGTTCTGTCCACGTGGACATCGGACCAGGACCTGCTTTGTATTATTTTTATATTTATCGAAACTTAAATTCAGTAAAAATTGTAAATATTTTAAAAAAAAATTAAATACATTAAAAACAAAAATCTAAGATATGGAATTCAAGGTAAATAAAGTTCAAAGATGATAACGATACAAAAGACTAACAAAAAAAGAGGTTGAAGTTAAATTAAGCAATAAAACAATTATTATTTTATTTCTTTACTATTTTAACTTAAGAATGAAATTCAGGACCAAATAGTAGAAGTGCTAACTAAGTAATTATAGTAAATTTCAGGTGAAAGTTTACTCTTCATCTAGATTGAATTTCTTATTATTTGTTCTTTTTTTCACTTTTGTACTTTAGAAGTGGAAAAAAGTACTTTTTAGGAGGATAATTTTGAGATGAAATGAAAAGTAATAATAATTTTGACAATGAAATAAGTAAATTAAGAAATATAAATATCATCGTAAAATTAAAAATATTTTTAAAAGTTAAGAATAAAAATAAATAACGAGAACTTATAAGTTTTGAGTCATCTGCTACACAAATATCAAACAAAAAACAAGCAAGATAAAAAATACCTGAAAATATCAAGATGACAGCTTCACATAACCTAGAAAATAATAAATGGTTTATGTATTTCTAAATCATCCAAAAGAAAGTATAGGAAAGACTAAGCTAAACATGTACAAGTCAACAAGGAAGTTAAATTTAAACTTGATCTTCTCACTTATAGTTTTAAAAATAAAATTGTCATCTAAAATTTCACAAATATTGAAAAACATGTTTTTTCTTTAGACTAAAAGTAATATTACAATCAATAAAAATGTGATTAACATTTTCAACACAAGTCAAACAAAGGGGTTTACCTTTTCACTTTTTTTTTTGCACAAGTTGTCTTTTATGAGATGCTTATTGTGAATGAGAAATTAAACAAAAAAATTTATTTTTAGTGGTATCCTAGTACACCGAAATTTAGTGTAAAATCTAAACCAAAATTACAAATATTGTTGATCATACTCATTTGTTAGATTTTTATATTTTTCTGCTAAAACTTGTATTAGATTTTGTTTGGTAATGATCTTTTAATTCTAATTTAATATCACATAAATTCTTATGTTTCATTGTTATCGTACAAATTTTTATATACAAATTTTTATCTTACAATTCACTAGAATTCAACTTCATTTGATAATAAGACATAACTTTTAACTTTCTATAGTATTTGATGTTAAAGAATCAATATCTTATTATCAAATGTACTCTTAGTAATACATGATTATTTTTATATCTTTTTATTTTGAAAGAAGTTACGGTACTTTTCTTAGAGATTTGTATAATTCACTAATTCATTGTAATTAACAAATTTTCTATCGTTGACGAAAGAATTGTATAATTGCTCTTATCTCAAGGTATCGTTCATTTTTCATTATTTATAGTTTTCAGAAGTACTTCTATTTTTACGATGATTTTTTTTTTTAATTTACTTATTTTATTATTAAAATTACTTTTTTTCTCTTTCTATTTTAAAATTATTTATCTAAAAATTATTTTTTCCCACTTTCTAAGTGAGAGATTGAAATTGGTGAATGATTAGTAATAAAGAATAATTCAACATATATTAAGTTTAATTTTATCTATATGTTTACTTATGTGAATTTTTTTAACATTTTATTTTATTTATGACTTATCAATATGTTTAGAAATATTCTTGGACGAATGTGTGTAAATTAATTATAATATTATGTTAAAATTTATATTAAATTTAATTGATTTTCGTTAATGTATTGAATCCTTGTCGTTTGTGTCACAAATCTCCTCCGTTGACGAAGACAGGCATCGTTCATCTTGAACGATGCCTTAGTTTGTCTTAGAGTTATTTATTATATTTTTTATATTTTATATATATTTTAGTTATTTATAGTAATATTTATTAAATATCAAAAAATTATATTAAAAATTTACATCATAAATTATTTTTTTTTTTAAAAAAAAAATTCTACCACATTTAAGGTGTATATGTAGAATTAGATAAAAATAAATTATTAAAAATTTATTTTATAGTTAAAATTAAATTAAATTCAACGTAGAAGTATTCATGTATATGTAAAATTGGATAGAATTTGTGTATATAATGAAATTAACTAAAATTTAATTTATTTTTAATTTTAAAAAATAATAAAATATTAATATATTTCAAATTTAATGATTCATGAAATAAACTTTTTAGAAGATTAGAAGGTTACAAGATGTCTTGTTAAAGGTGAGGTGGAGAGATTTTACTAAATTTATACGAGAGAAAATTAAAATTAAATTTTAAATTTCTTTAAATAAATTTTATCTAATTCGAATTAAATTTCGTAAAAAAAATATAACATAAACACCTAAATTATATAAAATTATTTTTTAAAATTTAATTTCTATCGATTATATTGTTACAAATATTTCTTAATTCTATATCTTAAACAAAGAAAACGACCTCTTCTTTCTTCCTCCAGTGACGTATCGAATCCCTGTCGTCTATCCATTTCCATGATAATCTAACGGTTCTTGTTTCGCCGTGGCTGTGGTTGCCTACCGCAGCCCTCCCACTAATTATTACTGTCTTATTAGGAATAATAATAATTATATCCTTCAAGTAAAATCCAGTGTGGGCAGAACACGCACGCTTCGCCAACGCCTCTTCGGATTCCTCCTCCAGAGCGGAGAAAGGGCGAGGCGTCTTCCATGGCGTCGGAGTCCAGGAGTCCTCCTCCGTCCAACGGAGAAACTGCCGCCTCGCAGTTCCCAGGTTAGTTACCAGTAGATCATCACTGTCATTGGGGGCTCCCTGCAACGAAAACTCTAGATTCTATCGATTTCCCAAAATTTTCTCCGATTTTGAGGTTTTTCGTTACTTTTATGTTGTAGTAATGGATACGCTTGGAATTCCTCGGATATTGTTTCTCGACAAAGTTGCTAACCTAACTTTAACAATAGTAATTCAAGATGAGTGTTACTCGAGGCTGGTTCACTCAAAATGTTCTCCTTCCAATGGAGATGACGTGGGAAGAGGCTTGGAAATACACTTCTCATGAGATTTTTCGGTGTTCGAAGAGATAATATACGTCGGAAACGTTTCCTGTAAATATAGTCTACGGATGATGAACTGCTGATATGAGATATTACTTCCATAAATTAGTTCAAATACTTTTTGCAAGTGCACTGGGATGTGGTTCTCGTTGTTTTCGAAAAGCTTGGCTTGCAAATAGAATTTGCAGAGCTCAATAAATTGTTGTGAGTGGGTTCTTGGTCATTGATCAATCGATCGTGTTAGTCTCTTTGAAGCATGACATTGATAATCTATTACCCTTATATGTCCTCTGTTCAAAGGATGTACCATTCAATCTCATAACCTATCCTTGGATCCTTGTAGAGACCAAGGGTTGTTCAAGTGCTCACTATACCTTATGACTTGACAGCTGCATCATCAATCCAGCTCGAAAACCTAGAGAGTAGAGACCAAGGGTTTGTAGAAACTCCCAAAAAGTGCTTATTGAAGACCTTATCACTAACAAACCTGACTTGTTCGATTGCATGTGCTGGGGATTCTAAGGTGAACGAATAGTATGGAAGCATAAGGATAAATTTTGCTTTTCCACTATCCACGAAGTATGTGAGAATCAGGTTGACTTTGTTATCTGGTAGACAGTATGAAAGAGGGATTGGAAGGGTGGTGGGGATACTTGCATCACTTCATCGTTTTGATTTTGCAATGGAATATATTAATTGGACCATATATGCAATTTATAGTAGGAGAAGAGCCCATTGACCATCTCTGATGAAATGGTTCATGCTAATAAACTCCCAATATCAAGATCATACTGAATTTAGGCATCCACATACTTACAGTATCTTCTTAGCTTATTGATCCCAGAATCCCTTACTTTATTATCATGCTAATAGTATGATATTTAATTTGCTAGTACTTGTAATTCTATGTGATTGTGGACTTATGCTTGTGAAAGCATCTTATGTGAAACTTTGCATCTTATTTCATGATAAATTGCATTTTTGGTGCTGATAAACAGCTATAACTTATTGATTTTCTCTTACATAGAGGATAATTATAGTTATAGCTGTCAATTGTATGGCTAAATGCTTTTTTTCTGACGTGGAACTAGATTCTGAACTTAATTTTCATGGTCTTTTTTTTATCACTAGGTTCTGAAACCATAACTTCTGCAAAGAAAAATGAAACTATACAGCTGACACAACATGACTCTTCAAGTGAATCATTCACTAAATCCATCACTGCAACTATGGAACCAATGAGAGAGGAGCAAGTGCAAAATGCCGTGAAATTTCTTTCGCATCCTAAGGTTAGCGGTTCCCCTGTGATCCACCGACGTTCTTTCCTTGAAAGAAAAGGACTCACAAGAGAGGAAATAGATGAAGCCTTCCGGCGGGTTCCTGTAAGCAAATTTGTTTGGTTTCATTCCTCATAGTAATTTTTCTTCAAAATCTATTTCTGCTGCTTTCTAAGCAATATTGCTGTAAATATGATGGCTTAAATAGTTTACTTTCCGAATGACACATTTTCATTGTTTATAATATCTGAAGTGTTTTAAATCAACTGCAGGATCCACCTTCAAATGCTGCAGGTGCTGAGGCTTCTACCTCTGGTCAAGGTAATCAAGTTGCTCTATTTTGAAAATAAAATTAACGACCATGATATGCCAAAGAGAGATCCATAATAATAGTTTAATGGTCAGTGCAGAGTAGAGGGTGAACATTTTTATAAGATGCAATGAAATTATCAGGATATTTTTTCCAAAGTTTAAGCATCTCCTACTATGCTACCCCTTATAATAATTATTTAATTATTCATTGAATGCTTTTTTGTTGTTTATTAACATATATACTTCATTACTTTCACATACATACATATAAATGGTCGCATTGTTTATGTAAGGTGTAAATGGTTGCATTGAAACTGATGATTCCTAAAGATACCTGTTGTAACTGATAAGGCTTAAGAAGTTCCTTCCGGCATGCACCTTGTTGTGGTTATTAGTGATGACAAGTCTGAGTTATTTGAGCTATTTTAAGTGTGAATTGTTTAGTAGATTATATTACACTTATCTTTTATTTCTGTTTGCATAATGTTTATTTTTTACGTTCTGTTATTTCTTATTTCTTCCTTTTCTTTCTATAGTGTCTAAATTTGTTTGTAATTTGCTTGCCAATAGGTGCTAGACAGTCATCCACAGCTAGCTTGCAGGCACAGGTTCCTGCAGCAATTTCTCAACATCCCTCTGTCCCTCATGGCAGTGTCCCTTCGACACATACTTCACAACAGTTCAGGTTTCTGTGGTACCATGCTATTCTTGCTGTTGGGGTATTTGCTGCATCGGGTGCTGGAACAGCTGTACTTGTTAAGGTAGCACATATAGTTTTATCAAAAGATGGTGTGAGAGTGTGACATACTTGCCTGTTAAAAATGTCATTTTTAAAAGTTTATTTATGATAAAAACTTCCATTATACAGAATGCTATACTTCCTAGATTTAAGTCTTGGATTCGAAAGATTGTGAGGGAGGATAATGACGCTGACAAAGAAAGCTTAAAATCTAATCCCATTGAAGAAGCAGTTGAGGCAGCAAAATCTGCTGCTTCAGCTGCTGCTATTATAGCCAAAAGCAGCCAAGAATTGTTGAATGCAAGGATTGAAGGTCAGCTGTAATTTCTGTTTTTATCAATACTTTAGTAGCATGCAGTGCTCAACAGAATTAGTTAGTTTCCACCTTCATTTCAGTGGACTAATCCTAAAGGGGATATAGAATGTATGGTTTGCCTTTTTATTTAGTGTGTCAAAGTGACGGAGAACTAATTTTAACGTCTCCAAATATGATAGAGGAGTTATTCTCTTTTCCACTTCTTCAGTATGTATGGATGACAATCATCCTTCTTAACGTATTTTATTTTGTTTTGATTTTAGAGAGAAAGATTTTTGAGGCATTTAAAGATGTGTTGAATGTCCAAATGGAAGAGCTGAAGTCTATTGGTAGTGCTGTTCATAAAATGGAAAGCACACGGGAAGTTGCACTTTCAAATGACAAGCAAGTGCATGAATGCAGTGCGCATGCTTCTGGAAATGGTATGATTTCATTTGTCCTTATTTGTATGTAGGTAGTTTGATTCTTCAAGGTGTAGCATTGTATATTACTCAAAAATTGAGGTTTTGTAGCAATGTAGCTATTTCCCACTGTGATTTCATTTTTTTTGTCGAAATTCTGTGGCTTGCATTCGACTTCCTAGAGCTGCTTTGTTTTCTCTCTCTTTCCCTTACCCTGCAAACCAAAAGGTAGATCCGGAGCTTAGAGTTTGCTTTTTTTGTAATTTCACATGCAAATAGATAACAAGGTTAGATGCTTTATTATGTATCAAAAATTTAATGTCCTTGTTGATTTTTGATCATTTATTCTTAAGTGATTTAAATGGATATTTTGATGTGTCAACGGATAAGACAATTTACTCCATATTGCGTTGATTAGTTCCCTGTTATCTTTGTTGATCATTTCCAGGATTCACCAATGGAATTTCTCATGTTGATCAAGTAGATCCTAGGTCTTCTATGGTTTCACAGGTAAAATATCTATGTATATTCTTTATTTGGAGTGACCTTGTTTGCAATATCTGTCTTCTAAACAGTGATTGTAATGTTATTATTTTTTCCTCAGGAGGAAAAATCAAATGGGATCCAAGAAATGCATTGTGGACCAGGTTGTCTTCAATATCAGAATCAGAAGTCTGATTTTTCTTCCATTTAAATGAATGTCCTTTCAGTTGTTCTTATCATCATTTTATTACTTTTTTAACAGTGAGGCCTACATCAGCTCCTGCCTCAGAGGAATCCATAGGTGCACCTTACTCAAAGTCATATATGGAGGTATAGTATCTGTCATAAATTTCAAAAGCATCTAGATTGTAATTGTTCTTATTTCATCTTCAAATTACACAAGAAATGTTTTTAGTGCAACAATCTACATAAAGTTCTCTATTACTCTATTGTTTAATTTCGTTTTCATTAAATAATCGGTTGTACTACTATAAAATAGTTATAATCATCCTGGATGAAAGTCACAGTAGGCACCCACTTGTCAGCACACAAAACCCATAATAACCGAGATAGGATTGAACACTTGACTCTAAAATCTAATTTGACTATGAAAATAACCCACTGAATCAGGAAGCTTCTGAAGACTAAAATAATAGAGCTAGTCAGCAATAAAAAGAATACACACTTGACACACATGAATTTTTACATCACAAATATGGTTGGTTGTTTCCATGTTGTAACTGATCATAAAAAATTATTTTCCCTAATACTTCAAATTAGATGACTGTATCATGTCAGGTTTTCCATTTTCAATGTAAAATCTATACGAAATGCTCAAAAATGGTGCACTATTGTTGTGTCTAGATAGCATAGTAAGCAAGATTTGTTTTTTCCATTCTTATTGCATTTCTTGGTATCTTCCCTTTGTGGTTTGAAATATGCTGCAATCAAAATTGTGTCATGACCTTAGACCATGGTTCTCAACAATGTGTCATTGAAATGTCATATGTAAATTTTCAAGTTGGTCAACATGAATTTGATGGTATGTTGACACTAACAAATGTGGGACGCATCAGCACCATGTCAGTGTCAGTATATTGTGTGACTAATATCGACTGATATTAGTAAAATTTTGTTGGATTGTGGCCATGCCGACCAACCTTTTGTAATGTTGGGCTTGGGGTTTATTTCATAAAAGAATTTGAATTTATTAATCCAAAGTAAAATTTGTAGTACAAAATGTTTGTCTTTATTTCTATTTTTCAAAATATTTTCAGAATTTTTATGAAATGAATTTTAAATGACAGATTTTATTTAAGATTGTAAATAACCTTGTATTGCGTAGATCCAAGATAAAATTTGTAGATACAAGAGTTTATTTTTATTTTCTGTTGTTCAAAACATTTAAATAATTTGATAAATTTAAATTTTTCTGTAGTTTATGGTTTGTACTTTCTGAATGTTATTACTTTTCAAATAATTTATTATACTGTAGTAATAATTTTTTATTACTTTTTAAATAATCTGTTGTGAGTTTTTGATGACATAAATGTTCAAGAATTTAAATAAATTATTTGTGCATGCATATTATTGGTTACTTTAGACTGTTTTTAAATTTTCATGTTGAAATTCGTAATTGATGGATTTTTTTGTAAATTTCTGTGTTTTTCACAAACTTCAATGGATCCACCAATACTTCCGTTGAAGTCCCACGCATGTCAATTTTTCGAAGGACCAAAGTTTGTTGGAACAAGTTGAAAACCTTGTCTTAGATGGCCCATTTCTGTTTTACGTGATTATAATTTCCCCTCAAAAAGTGCTTGTAAATCATTATTGTATTGTTTCTGGTAAAGAACATGCTGCAGTTCTGAAAGAACAGCATGAAGATTAGCTAAAGCTAATTATTTGTTCTTTCTCAGCTTTACCAGAATTTTGTATTTACAGCTTTTGCAATTGTGCAACATCCTGCTTCAAGAGAAATATTTTTGCTATTTATTGTGATTAGTTTAGCAATTTCCGCTTACATCTGTCTTGCTGTTTTTCCAGATAATGGCTATGATACAAAGAGGAGAAACGCCGCCAGGTATAAAGGTATGCTCTCCTCTTCTATTTTATTTGTTTCCTTTTTATTTTTTCTTTTTCTTAACTTCTAATCTGGATTCCAGGAAATAAATGATATGCCACGCAATCCTAATCAGCTACCTACAAATCCTCGTGTAGCACCCAGAACCAAGGTTTGTTTTTTGAGGTTTGAAGTTATGTTATATAGAAAAGTCAGACATACAAGTGTGCTTGATGAAGATTAAAATAGATAAAACGTCAGCAACATAGTAATATATCTAAAGCAATCTAAATTGTCTTTCTCATAAAAAATTGTTTTCATTTAATGACACTGGTTGTTACAGATAAACATTAGGGTTTTGAGTTCTTGATGATCAAGGTGGGTGAAAATCATGCAATTTTGAGGCTATTGGCTAGCAATTTTGATGCAAGTACACTTACATTGTTGTATTGGGGCTGAGGGTAAATGTTTGCCACGGGGATTGCTCTACTCAGGTTTAATGCACTTGCATCTATCGGTTGCCCTTGTTCTTATTAGGTTGCCCATCAAACAGGCAATGAATAACTTAGATTGCTATTGTGAATTTTCACGGGGCTAGCAATGGAAAGCAAATGATTGGAAGGTTTTGATTATGGTAAAAGCATCTGATGTTCCAAAAAAGTTAGTATCCATCAAGTAAAGGTGTTTCCAATTGTTTGCTTACTAATAACATTTTACTTATTTATTGTATTCCAACATGGTATTTGAACTTAAGTTTTGAAAATCCAAGAAAAGTGTAAAGAATCTAATTCAGGAGGAGGGAAATCCTTGTTACACCCTCCACCCAACCACCATCATCACGACCCTTGTTTAGGATGCCACCACCAACACCATGGTCTTTCTCTGGCTATCCAAGCCCTAACTCTCTCTCCTTTCTATCATCAATGCACCCTCCACAATTGTCCATGCCTACTTCCGTTGCAATCTAGTTGTGTTTTTCTTTTCTTTTTGTCTTGCCTTGATTGTTTTGCTGATGGAACACCTTTGCTGTACCCTTTGGGGTGCCTTCTCATGACCCCCTTTGCTTCTCTGTGCTTTGTTTTTGATTTACTGAATTTTCTTTCCACGGCTCAATAAAAGGAAAAATAGTCTCCCAATGATATTTTCTTTTGTTGTAAAAGATGAAGTGAATTGAAGATTGCTTTGCCGAAAGTACATTGACAACCATTTAGATTTATGAAAAAATATAAATATGTAGATTGTTGGATAATCTGCAACAATAAGATTCTTCCATCATAATCTTGAAGTTGTCTTTTTTTTTCAAATTCTAGGAGAAAAACTTAAAAAACCTCTCCACATGTGGAGCTAAAAGTTATGCCTAGTTGGATCTTCTCTAGATCCTACGTTGGTGGGATTTTTTTCTTTCGAAAATGGCATTGGAGCGACATTGATGCACTTGATTTGCCCTATAAGGGAAGAGGATCGGTTTTACCTGTAATCTTTTGCAATTCACTTGTTTTTACAAAATCTTATACATATTATTGCTGAACAGCCTTGGAGTGACAGCCAGCAGGATCAGAAGGCACGTGAGTTGGGGTTTCATCCTCAACCAAGAAGTGATGAATACGTTAAGACACAGAGCTATAGACACCTTTCCGAAATAAATGGCAAGCCTTTGGTGGGTAATGAAATTCCGTCGGAACGAAGCATAAAGATCACAGAGTTGGACTCCGAAATAGAGGAACCAAAGGTCATGTCTTATGGTATTGGATCCGATGAGCGACGTGGACGATGGGTTCCACCTCAGCCACCAAAAGTTGTTATTCCTGAAGCAGCGGTAGCCATTAGGCAACCCAAGCCTGCTGCTCCTAAGCAGTCGGTTGAGAAAGAACAGGCAATGACCCAACAGGAAATACCCCATCCAGTTGAAAATGAGCAGCGAATGGTACAAGAGGAAATATCCCCATCTCTTGCAGCTGACGCCACAGGGACCGAGTCCCATTCATTTGCCCCCAAGCAGTCAGCTGAAGTCGCAATATCAGAATCATCCATTGGAGGTGGTAGCTCAGGCACTGGCGCAGTTACTTCCAGTTACCATAGTGAAATACATGAAGATGCAGCAGGTGTTGGTGCATAAATAAAAAAAAACATGCTATTTCCAATCGAACTCTGGGTACCTTCTCTCCCGTGGAGAAAGTGAACGGGTGTTGAATAATTGCAAATGTCAACGACATATCAAGTTGTAACGCATGCAGATCGACTGGTCGAGATACACATATATATTATGTTCGCGGTTGAAAGGAAATTTTATAGACGATAAGCCGTCTGTCCTACGAGTTTAAGAGGCACCTGTTATATCATTGTCTCCATTATTGTGGTAATTAATATATTGTTATGCTTGAGAAGGGTAACGACCATTGGATTGCTGAATATCTATTACGAGTTTAGCTACTATGAGTTTAATTATTTGTTAAAAATAATTGTAACTTCAACTGTGTATAATAAAGACAGAATTAGAGTTACTAAATGTTGCCTAAAATTACGCTTTTTTCTCTTCCGCAATCTAATCGTAATGCTACGTCGTTCCTTGGAGATGAATGCCACAGACGAGACCGCTTGTCCCGCCGTTCACGTCTACAACGCACACTTTAACATACGAACAAACCAAGATGAATGTTAGAAAAGAGAACATGACACGGTGTAATTCAAGTGTTAAAGATGGCCTTCAGACAAACAATTAATTGTGATCGACCAGATGTCACGTAATTTATTTACGGGGCGCAAACTTCGATCACGAACGTTCTTGATAATTCTCTTTTTTGTGAACTAAGTTTCTACGATCAATTTAAAGTCTCATTTAAGCTAATTTCCAAAATCACTTTTAACATCATCATTATTATATAAATTCTAACATATTACGAAATTAACTCTAATTTTAACTCTAACTCTTAAACAAAAATTAACCCTAAACAAGACCTAAGTTGTAAAGAGAGGGAATCTAATGTATCTAAATCTATGTTTGAAATTCGATTAAACGTAAATCTTTTTTTGTCAAAGTTTAAACATGCTGCTACTGCTGATTGACATTCTTAACATGCTGCTACTGCTTTCAAAGTCTGCTTTTCTACGAAGCAGGATTAAGGCATGCCAGGAGACGAACAAGTTATTTGGCAGCAACATACTATGAGAGTTCAAGATCGTCAACTATTAATACCATCACCACCTGAATGATATCTTACATATTCCTTGCTAGACATCCAGCGAAAAAAGAATATCATTGGCAAGTCTGCTACGTCTGTGTATGGAAGCAGCAATTCACAAGGAAATTATTTCTAGGGCAATTGGCAAGTAACCACAAATTGAAAGCTTTCTACGTTTTGGCTCGCAGTATGTCATTCAACAATAACACTAACATGTGGTGTTGCTGGTCAAGAAAACACAGTCAAAGGATCACGCCAATGCTTGCATTGCTCACGATGATTTCCCAGGAATTCATTAACTAGAATCAAATTCAAGTGATGCCCTCAACACCTTATGTCATGTCTGTAGACATAAGTGGACGGAGATTTCAAAGGGAAACCAATGGGGTCAAGATTCCGTGTTTCTTTCGACCGAAACTCCATGCATTGGTTCAGAAGGTTTGGACGTCACTGGCAGGTCGACAAGCATGTCGGCAGGGGCAAAGTACATATGAAGCGACATCATGCAGATGATGATACCTAAAAATAACTGCAAGAATAACAGAAAAATTACGAAACATTGGAATAGTACGGTATCGAGAAAAAATTAAAGCAAGCTTACGTCCTATAATCTATTATTAATCAACATGGACATGGGATTTTGATTAAAAAAGATATTTAATTCAAAATTTGAATTTGATATATCAAATTAGGATTTTGAATTTAGATTAATAGATATTTTCAAGTTTCGAAGAATACAAATCCATGGAAGCATTAGGGTCAACTCCTCTTCACTGGAAATTACCTGTAGAGTTGGCTTGAAACTGAAAAGAAAAATTGATAATACCATTGTCAACAGCATTGCCATCGACGTAGAGTACACCTGGAGATAAGACAGAACGCTTCAAATATAATATTACATGTATCATGTATGACTCTGTGTTGTATCAAGATCAGATGGATGTGAAAGTAATATATTCAGAACTTTAGGTTCCAAATCGTCAATTTGATATCTCCTTCAGCCACACAAACATTCTACAGGAGTTATCCCCAATAAAAGAACAATCAATATTTTAATCTGATTACATTAGGTCAACTATATAAATCATTTTGTTCCATTTATTTATATCTATAACTATTTCTGTTAATTATATAATAATAAATCTTTATTAACTATCTAACCAAGTTATTCATGGTCTTGTGCCTTCCCCTTTTCTTACCTTAATTAATTCTCTTTTCTTTGTAGATGGATCGATAAGCCTTTAATAGCATTGCCAAATCAATTGAGATGATTTTTTATATTTCATACTCAATTGGTGCAACTCCTATTTGATTTTGAATAAAATCTTTTTTTTTTAATTTATCTCTTACCATGTTATCACTCATCCATCTTAACGTTTGTTATCTTTGTTAGGTTAATTTTTGCACGGTATGTTTAATAATCCAAACTCTGCATCACCAAGTATAACTAGATGAATAGATCTTATGTCAAAATTTCTTTTTTATTCCAAGAGTTTTTTATTGCATAACATTCCAAATGCACTTCTTCATTTCATCCAACCTACTTTAATTATGTAACGTTTTTTATAATTTCTCTGTTATTACTACTAATTTTAGATTCAAAGTATATAAAATTCTTACCAAAAGAATTTCTTAACCATCCAATTTCATTTTTTCATTATTATTCCTATCATTGCTAAACTTATACCTTATATGTTTAATCTTGAATGGTTGGACCTACCTAGTCTATATCCTTAAGATTTTAGGATATCTGTCCATAATTCTAATTTAGAATTAATTCTTTACTTTTGTCAACCAAAGGTATAACATTAGCAAATACATACACCAAAGTATTTATCGTTAAATTTGTTAGTTATTTCATCTATAACAAAGACAAATAACTAAGGACTTGGAGTGATCTCTAATGTAAATCTATATTAATTAAAAGTTCTTTTTGTCTTCCCATTTGTAGTTTTAACATTTAATACTACTTTATCATGCATATTTATGATAATATTGATATAATCAATTGGTGCATTTACAAACATTCTATGAATATAACCAAACTATCTTTCATAATTTCTCGCATTTTATCATCAATTGGTGCAACTCTCCCTACACTTCAAATGAAATCCATGAACTTATGCTCGATATTGACCTATATCTTCTTACACTTAGAAGTGTCATCATAAAAGTTTGGATTTAACTTATTAGGGTTGATTCTAGCTAGCAACTCAATGGTATCGTCCCAGGCAATAAACCAAGCACATGTTTCCTCTATCATGATAGTACCAATTGCGACTTCTACCTTTTCCAGGATTGATGCTCTCATCAATCCTTTTTGGATCTGGATGTATCTTGTGTTATTAAACATCTATCTGCCACCACCATACAATTGAACTAACAAGAAAAATAATAAAAAGATGCTTCTCTTCAAATTCATTAACAAAAAAGCCAAATATGCAAATGGTGACGGGAAAGAAGTTACCTTCACGATATTATCTGCATATTTCATCAACCATGACACAAGCAGACCACTAGATCCCAAATTAAGTACCACCAACCATGTTGGTATGGTGTATCCGTAAAAAAGACGCTGCCACCAGGGCCCCTTGTCAAATGAGAGTCTGAAGTCGTCCAGGATAAGTCGCACCATGTTAAAGAATGCACCAAATCTGAGACAGATATTTTACTATAAGTAAGAAAAAAGCAAGATATTTTAACATAGAAATTCCATGTAGAAGCAAATGGGATACCTACGCATATAACTGTACATTCTGCCAATACAAGCTATCATTGTTCTTTTTCATTAAAAATTCTGTGTAGACACCTGCAAGTGCAGATAGACAAGCCGACAGTATTCCAAGCATATATCCTTGAATTGGGGCTGAAAAGAGAGAATCGCAGGAAGCCTCTCCACAACCTTTCACCTGATTAAGGAAATCTGAAAATATATAAATACCAGGAAATTTCTACTTCATATAGCTAATATTTTGTCCTTTTTGGAAAGAAAAGGACGGAGCAATGTGATAAGTGCCAAGGGAAACAGAATCATGGGTATATTTTCCGTACACATGTTTGGAGTACAAAAAAGAATCAACTAGAACCTATATAATAATACTGGTAATCCAAAATAACCCAAATGTTTCAAGGTAAAATCGTAATCTATGCTGTCCAGTGCAGGATCTAAATAAACATGAAATCAAGGATGTCCATGACTGGTCCACGTAAGAAAGTCAACAACTACAAATTGGAATATGTGAAGTGTAGAAAACTGCCTTCAAAAAAGGTATAAACAAACCCCAAACAATACTGAAAACGAATTGGGAGTTGGGAGAGATGTCAAATAAATTTTGTATGATAGGATCTTTCCTTTAAAAAATAACTAACACAAAAATCATGCAAGAAGAGAACACACATTACAAAACTTATTTCATCAAGGTTGGGTACAGATCTGAGTTGTACTGGGGAATAAGAGAACAAGTTCTAAGCACGTTCAAATAAGCTTTCCCATGAAAAATATCTAGCTTTCTTTTATCTGAAATCTGCAGTATGAAACAGCTTGCTCTGGGCATGTAGCCAATTCTGCTTTGCTAATCAGGGAGATTTTTTCTCGCCAAAAGTAAGTTTGGCTAGTATATTGCTAATAAAAACCCCAAAATTAATATGAAACAATGATTAAAATTGTCCAGAGATAAAATGACTGCTTTGCTTGCAAATGATTCACGGCATGATACATCGGCAGTAGAAGACTACCTTCTATATCTACAAATCATCATTAATTACAAACATGAACTAATTAGGAAATTTTTGTACATAGAGTGTGTTAAAATGTAGGCATCTAACTTAAACCAACTGGCCATAAATGAAGATGTCTAATGTTCTATTAATTATATATAAGTTCCCTTTCCATTTCTAGTATAGGACTATTCTAACACTCTTCCTTTAATCTATTTTAGATTTTGCAAGAGTTTTTATAAGCCCAAAAGACTGTAATAGGCTTAGATACTGTATTGAAATTTGAATGTCCATTGCAAAATCAAATAACTATAAACAAAGAGGTTTGATGTCATGTTAATTGCATAAATTTCCTTCCCATGTCTAATATAAGACCACTCTAATGGAATGAACAAGTGAGTACATGGTAAGAAGATCACCTGGCTTGTGGTAGTCCCAACGGCTAATAGAACGATGGCCATCCACTGCAAATTAGATAGTTTTCTCCTCAAAAGTAATCTGTAATTTCAAAAAAAAATTTCTAACCCAAGAATCTGTAGATTTTTTGGAAACTTTTGAAGAAATAATTGAAATGCAAAATCAAGTTGTCCCAAGTACTGTAGATATTGATTGAAAATGAATGGAATATAAATCATGACCTAAAATTGTAAACACAATGATTCCAAGACTGTGGTCAGATGCAAGCCAATATCAAGAGTGATGCTCATGATATCCTTTGAGTCTCAAAAAAAAAAATCACCTGAATAAGATGGCAGTTGTAACAATCTTGAGATTTCCCATAATCTGATATGTCGATGTGTCCACATATACAAGTGTAGCAAATTGAATATTGTTGTGGATCAGGTATATAATGGATGGAATTGGATAGAGTCGGATAATCTTCCAATCTTTGGTCATCTTGGGGGGGCTTGGGGATTGGCTCTCTTTCCATAGAAGAAAGCTAGAAACCAAAAGCTTCAGAAAGAAAAACATAAAAATCAGATGCCTTTGTCAAATTGTGTGGATATGGCAACAGCAAATCAAAAGAATATCCAAAACACTTCTATGGTGCTTTATTGGATTGTCAACATTGCCAGCAGATTTAGAACAAAAAATAGAAAACACTTGAGGAGATGAAATACCTTAAAAATTTCGGCAAGAAATGGAACCGTTGCATAATCATATCTATAGCCTCCATTGCTTTGAGAGAGTGTAGTCAAAATTCCCTAAAACATAAAGAGGAAAAAACATTATGTGCATCGTTATCATGAACTCTTTTTCCTTGTTTGGATGATTATGCCAACCGACCAAAAACCATACAAGACATTTCATTGATTATAACTGCTCACAAGAGTCTCAGTTAAAAAACAGAGCAGAAAATACACCTGAGAAACGGTTGGAAGAAAAACAGAGAAAGCTAAAGCTCAAATTTCTTATAGAAAAATTCACCTTCACGTCGTATAAACCACTATCCAGGATTTCCATTTCTTTTAACTTGCCTAAAAAATTAAGTAGAAGATATGATCTGCCATCATTTAATAAAACCCAAACAGTAAATATTTCATGCACTGCTATATCATCAACCAATTGGTTGATCATAAGAACATGGTAGGTTATCTTTACTTCTTAGAAATTGCATTGTTGAGATTGCGACTATCTTTATAATGAATCGCTAAGGCATAAACTTTATGGCATTATGTAATTCGAGAAAGATGTGATTTTTTTTGTAGACTATTATCGGAAGTAAGCTTTTTACAAGAAACCATTAAATCAACAAGACTGCATCCATCACCAAACAAGCACACAAGTCGCCAACTCTAAAATTCCACGCATAAAATTTCAAAAACGAGCATATTTCAAGCAGAGTACGACTATATCAAGCTCAAAATGCCAAATCCGAACAATTCTTCAAACAAACACAATGAAAGTAAATCTCTGAAAGTCCAACATCAACAAATAAGATCAAAAATTAAAGTTGGTGCGAATCTAGAATAATGCAGATCGGAGGAATGTAGCTAGGGAGAAGAACACCACTGGTAGCTCGAAGGTGTTTGTTACCTGGGAGCTGGTGAGGAGAGTAAGGAGCACAGCAATGAAGTACCATTGCATCTCTCCCTCCCTTTCCTTCGCGACTCTTCCTCTTCGCCCTTCGCTTTCCAACTAGAGTTGTCAAGTCTGAAGTCCGAGGTAACGTTTGTTTGCAGCTTTTTTGGCTAAAGCTGGAGTTGAAATTGTACTGTAGTAGATTTTTATTGAAGTTAGATTTTTATTAGAGTTAATTCTGTTTGTTTGTATTATAACAATTTTTTATGAAGTTAGATTTTTTTTGAAGTTGAATTATGTATATTTAAATTAGTGGTGATGTAACTTTAATGTAACAAAATCACACAAAACTAAAGTTTGTTCATGTAATTTATTTTTAAGACATGTTGTATATGAGAAATTAAATTATATAATTACATCAAATAATAATTATGATTTTTTAGAATTATTTATATTTGTATGGTGTTCATTATTAACTAAATATGTAATGTTAAGATCATATTAATCGTATATTGTAAAATAAAATTTACTATTGTTACAATTGAAAACTTTATCTGAAAATATAAACAAAAGTTGCATACAACATTAGAGAATAATACTGTCACAACTACAAACTTAAAAAATGCAACATTACAGATAGATAAGTTTATAAAAACATATATAGATACAATTACATATTACATTCAAGGAAACATAAGTAGAAATATTTGGCACATATTTATAATTTACTTTCATAGCTATCCTATACAATTGAATGACTCCACTTGCACTTCTAACCATTTACGTTACTACGTAGATGACGTAAGTTGAAAGAATATCTACCTTGCTTATTACTTTTCAAATTTGCATATATTGATGATCCATAACTTACTTTAAGAATCTATTCCATCTTGTAGCATAAGTTCAACACATTTTTGCATTGATGTTGACATGTTATGCAAATGCAATTGATGAAATAATTGATGTGTGCTCATACTTGTTATACGAATTCCTAATATTAATTAATGTTAAAATAATATAAAATTCTAATTTCTCTTCATTTTCTCATTTCCCCTTTTTTTTCATTTCTTATTTTCTTATTTTTGTACTTTTTTCCCTTATTTTTTTATTTAGTGACATTTTACAGAAACTCCTTATATTAATTAATATTGAAATAAAATAAAATAAAAGTCAATGTCAAAATATAATTTTCCTTTTTTTTTCTGTTTCCGTTTTTTTTTTTTCCCTTGTTCTTTGTGGTAATTCTTTTTTCTTATTTTGCTAACTTTTATCATTTCATTTTCTATTTTTCTCATTTTTCGATTTTCCCTATTTTTTTTACTAACACTCTTTCTCATAAGAATTCCTTATATTAATTAATGTTAAAATAATATAAAAATCTAATTTCTCCTCATTTTTTCATTTCTTATTTTCTTATTTCTGAACTTATTTTCCTTATTTTTCTTTTTTCTTTTTTCTTTTTTCTTTTTTCTTAAAATAATATAAAAACATTATAAAAATCACTCACATATACACAGATTAATCAATCCATTTACACATACATGTTAACATATGCAGACTACGGATTAACAGGTTAATGACGGCATCGTACCTGTGAGCGGCGACGACGACGGCGCGAGATCCGCAGGAGAACGGCGACAACAACGCGAGATCGGCGACGACGGTGTGAGATGTTGGAAATCGGCGCGCCACCGTCGAAGCGGAGGGTGCGAGGGGGGGCGGGTGAGGGGGGGCAAAGGGCGACGCGGAGATTTCCGCTTTCGGGGGCGAGGGGACGAAAGGGCGACGCGGCGATTTCCGGTGGAGGGGGCGAGCGGCGTCTGGCGAGGGAGCAAGAGGGCAAGCGACGTCTGGCGAGGGCCGAGCGGCAACAGGGTGAGGGGGCGAGCGGGCGAGCAGGCGAGCGAGGGGGCAATGGGGCGAGCGAGCGAGGGTTGCTTCGGCAGTTCGTCGTTTTTTGTTTTGTTGAAACGAAGGCAGCATTTGTTTGATCAGAGCTGTATGCAAGGTTCAAACGAAAAAAATAATTAAATTCTGTACGGTAATAATCGTTAAATTTTAATTTTAACTATTATTTATATAATTTTAATCATATTACATCAAATATTATTACTTCAAATATTAATCTTTAAAATAATATAATTTTTATTTATTTTTTTCAACCTCAATTACTATTTATTTACGTTCTTTTTTTTACCTCCTCTTCCTTGTTTCAACATAAAAAAATCTTATTCTCCCTTATGCTTACAACCTCACTCAAACCCTCACCTCATTTACACCGCTTGCAAATATTTGCCAACCTTTGCTATTCTTGCAAATCTTTTCCTCCTTCACCGATTTTCGTCATTTTACTATCGACCTTTGCACCCATCATAGATCTTGCAGATCTTCATCGACCATAGATCTCATAGATCTACTCCTCACTAACCACGACCTCGCCAAATGTCACTTGCCACTTTCGCGATCTTCACCCCCTTGCAGTCGCCACCACCCCCTCACTTGCCACCCCCATAAATCTCAATCATCAGTCATGAAATGCTTGCCCTTTTGACCCTTTGCCCAATGCTACTTGTCCCCTCTCCCTCTCGCCACTCACCCCCACGCCCTCTCGCCACTTGCCCCACCTACTCGCCACCCACCCCCTTAACTATGTGAGTTTCTACAGTCAATCGGAGGTGGATGAGACAAGTAGGCAGCAGGCCAATTCAGTGTAGAGATGACAATGGGCCGTGTTGGCATGGCCTAGCACAGCCCGGTACAGTTTGATCGTGTCGGTCAACGACATAGTATAAAAAAAATTTCGTGTCGTGGGTCGTGCCTGGGCCAGACCCCCAGGTCGTTTGTACCGTCCTGGCACGACACGAATTCCAGCACGAAATAGGTATGGCTCATCCCAGCACAAGACTACGAGGTAGGTCATCGGAGGGGAACGCTAGTCATTGGGTCGTGGGAGGGGGGGATCGATTGTCGAGTCATGTGGCTGGTGGAGTGAATGGTTGCGTGCGTAGAAGGGAGCTGAATGGGTCGTGTGGCTGGTGAGGGTGATGAGCTGTCGGGTCGTGCAACTAGCGGGGTAAACGATTGTGTGCACCGATGTGTGGGAGGGGGCTGAACGGGTCGTGTCGCCGGCGGGAGGGATGGGCCGTTGGGTTGTGCAGCCAGCGGGGTGAACAGTTGCGTGCACAAGAGGGGGCAGTACGGGTCATGTGGTTGGCGGGGGGATGGGCCGTCAGGTCATTGGGTCGACAGCCGAGGTGAACAGTCGCGTTCGTGGGCGGGCGGGATGGGCCACTGGGGAATCGTACCTGGGTCAGCTGCCGGGTCACGGCTTGCAAGGTGCAACGCAGCAACGGTTGGGTTGTCGAGGTTGGCATCCAACGAGCTGATCGCACAATGAGCGGTCGGTTCCTGCCTCAACGGCTCAACCAACTTTTCTATATAAATTGAGGGAGTTGGATTTTATTTTTCACTCAACTCACTCTTCATCTCTTTCACTCCAAATTCTCCAAACTCTATTCTCAATTTCTCAAATTTTCTCACTCAAGTCATAAACAATGGCGCACTACCAAAGACAAAGTTCTGAAGGCTACGGATATCCTCAAGAAAACTTTCCTGAAGCTAAAGTAACGCCGTCAATAGAGACTACCGGAGCTTCAACTTCAACTGTGCTGCCGAGAAAGTCTCAAAAGAGAGCTTCCATCTGGTCAAAGTACATAATCATGATGAAAGCTATGGTGGACAACACAGAAGAGGAATAAGCCTTCTGCAACCTCTGTAACACCGACTTCGCTTACAAAACGTTTAGCGATATAGGTCATTTAACTAGGCATATTAATAATGTAAAAATAGGAATAATGATAAAACAATTCAAACTCAACTTTTTTTTACTCTTGAGGGTAGTGTTAGTTCACATACTTATGATTTTGAAAGGGCTAGGGACTTGCATGCTATATTTATTTGTTCAGAAGATTTACCAATAAGTTTTAAAGGAAATAAACGTTTTGATAATTATATTAGTAAAATATATTGTTCACAATATAAACGTATATCTAGAAATACTATTAGGTCAGATATTATGAATTCATTTAATAAGCTTAGATTAGAACTTATTAATGTTATAAGTACAATAATGACATGCACTTCATATATTTGAAAAGGTAGAACTAAGGATGAGTACATAACTGTAACTGTATATTATATTGATCAAAATTGGATTTTACAAAAAAGATTAATAAGATTTAGAAAAATTCAATATCTACGTACCACTGAAACAAGTTTTGCAAATATTATGGAAATTTTTGATTTATATGGAATTAGAAATAAAATATTTAGTATAACTTTTGATAATGCAGCTAATAATACTGCAACAATACCAATGTTTAAAACTAGAATAAGTATACCAAATAGTTTTAAATTATTTCACCAAAGATGTATGTGTCACATAATTAATATTATTATACAATCAAGTGTAAAAGAAATTGAAATATTAAGGATGCTGTAAGTTTTATAATTAATTTAGGAAAGCGGCAGCAACAATTTGATGAAACATGATATACTTTTGAAATGCTGCATAAAAAGTTCTCTTTAAATGTTCAACATCAGTGGAATTCATTATATTTAATGTTAGAAAATGTATTACCATATGAAATTCTAATAATGTCTCTATATAATTGTAATCATTGTGATGATTATCAAAAACAATTAATTGAGAATGATTTTAAAATTGTAAAATGTTTTGTTGAATTTTTAAAACATTTTTATGATGCAAAAGTTAGATTATCAGGAATTTATTATTCTACATCTATCTATGTGTTGCATCATTTATATGATATTTCATGAATTTTTAATAAATATGAGGTATATCCATTTTTCTAACAAATAGTAAATAACATGAAACAAAAAATTTTAAAATATTGAAAAGAAATCCCTACATTATATATTTTGAGTGCATGCTTAGATCCTATGTGTAAAATAAGATATGCTAGTAAATTAATTAGGAGAATACAAATGAGTTTAGGTGTAGATTTAGGATTAAGTGTCAGTACAATAGAAGAATAATTAAATCAAATGTTTGATTTATACACACAAAGATATGTATTAAGAATAGAACATTCTCCTCCATCAATGTCCATGATACCAAAATCAAATGTTGGACCATCTTTAGATTCTTGGGCATTTTTACAAGATCCAAGATTTGATGAAGATATTTCAACATCATCATCATATAATTATAATCCTATACTATCTAGACAAGAATTAATTACTTTTAATGCAACGAATCACCGATCATTATTATTTACTCAACATTCTAATTTAAATACGTTTGATGTTTTAGATTGGTGGAGGCAACAATCACTAATTTTTCCAATATTATCAATAATGGCAAAGGATTTATTAATAATTCCAGTGTCTTCAGTAGCTTGTGAACATGTTTTCAGCATGAGTGACAATGCACTTGATGACCGAAAATGCAAGCTTAAAGAAGATATAATAGAAGCATTAATGTGTGTAAAAGACTAGGAGTTTGCTGCACTCCATGAACAAGATCAAGTTGAAGAATTTACTGAGAAACTCACAAACTTAAATATTTCATAATTAAAACATTTTAATTTTAATTTTTCAATTTGTAATTTTTTTTAAAATGTAATTTAATTTTGTTGTAAAATTTGTTTAAATGTAATTGTAATTTTGTAATAATGTAAATATAAAATATGTAATTCATTAATAAATAAAAACTTAATTTAATTATATGTATTATTGTCTAATTGTCTCATTTATTAAGTTACTGAATACTTGAATATTGAATGTTGTCATGTTGATTATTGAATTAAATTTAAATATTGATAGTTGAATGGTCGTATGTGCGAGTGGGCGGGCTAGGGAACTGTGCCTGGGCTGGTAGCCAGGTCATTGGGTCGACCGTCGGGTCATTAGGCCGACAACCGGTTCGCAACGTCGAGTCCTGCCGTCTCGGGAAGAAAAGTCGAAAGCTCTTCAGCAAAGAGAGAAGTGGTCAAGTGGGTTGTCGGAGGCGACGAGGCCAAAGGGGGAAGGGTGGAAGGCCGTGTGGGCCGGTGGGGTGAACGATCATGTGCGCGAGAGGGGGTGAATCGTGAATGAGTCGTGCGGTCGATGGAGGAGACAGGTCACCGGGTCATCGGGCCAACCACCGGGTCGCAACGTCAGGTGTCGAGAAGAATCATGCTGGTCAAAATCGTGTCATTGACCAGTACGAATAGTATTTTTTCGTACCACAGGTCATGTCTAGGTCGACAAATGATATAGATTATGTCATTGATACGAATAATATGTACAATAGTTTATGCGACATTGCGAGCTAACATGCATGAACGCAATGGCTTCGTTGAATGAACGAAGCCCTTCGTCTTCTTTCGTTCACAAAGTCCGCCAGTTGTTCATCGACCATCGTTACCAGAGAAGAAAGGAGCGTAGAAAGGACAAAAATATTAAAACCTTAAATAAGAAAGAAAATAATAAAATATAAATGGTGAAAATAAAAAATAGAAACGAATGATAATGATGAGAAGATAAAAACGAAAAATAATAAAAAAATAAAAAAAGTCGTAATATTTTTTGATTTTTTGAGTTATTTTTACTTGAAAGTTTACAATTGTACATATGTTTATTTGAAAATTATATTTAAGTTTTATTTATATTTGTAAGTAAAATTTTCAATTGTAACAACAGTAAAGTTTATTTTGTAATATAAGATTTATATAATTTTAATATTACATATTTATTTGTCAATGAACATGGTACAAATATAAATAATTTCAAAAAATCATAATTATCATTTGATGTAATTATATAATTTAATTATTTATATACAATAGGTTTTAAAAATAAATTACACAAATAAATTTCAATTGAGTATGATTTTGTTATATTAGAGTTATATCATCGTTAATTTAAATAAATGTAATTTAACTTTAAAAAATTTAAAAATAAAATTAACTCCAACAAAAATTTAACTCTAACAAAAATTTACTACAATACAACTTTAACTTCAACTTCAACCAAAAAATTTGCAAACAAACACTACCGAAGTTAGATAAAAAATAAATTTTTGATATGAATATGAATAAATAATAATTAGAGTTGAAAGGAAATATTTGTATTATATGTAATTATTTTGTTTGATAAAATAATATTTCAATTGTAACTCTATCCAGTAATAATATTTAATGTGATGTGATTGAAATTATATTAATAGTAATTGAAGTTAAATTTTAATTACTATTACTTTAGTTGTTTATTAAAAATAATTGTAGTTATGGTACTAAGACTCACCGATGTAGGGGCATTTTGCATATATTTTACCCATATCTTAATAATTAACGATAAACTTTTTTCATTTATCGCGAGGTCGCTTTTTATATGAATAAAAATTCATATATCGTTCCTCACATTAAATTTTTTTGTAAATATCAATATTAAATAATTTAGATTTAATATTAATTATTTTTTAAAGCAAATTTTATTTGAGGTTTTGTTTAATAATAATGTATTTAACTATAAAAAAAATTAGAATTAAATTACTTTTATAAATGACGTTTAAACATTTTTTTTTAAAAAAACTGAAGTTTCCTATTTTCAAGATTACATAAAAAAATTGAACTTCTAATATTAATTATTTATAGTTTTTATTTTAAATATTAATCTTCAATTCATTTTCATTTGAATTATATTATTTTTAATAAATATATTAGATTATATTATTGATTAATAAATGTATAGATAGATTTTATTTTTTTAAAAAAAAAAATAAGTAAAAATATTATATGCCGCTAAAAATTTTCATGGGTACTAGAAATATTTTATTTTAATCTGGCATGTTCATGTCGTCATCTAGGTTTCCAAACCACACTCGAGATTTTACCGATGATGAAGGAGGCGCAAGCAAGGCAGGGCTTCATGTCCCTGTCGGCGAAGGACCGCCTACTCCTATGTCGCATCGAGGAGTGCAAGCTCCACGTCTCCCTATCCGATGTTGAGCTCATCGTCGACTGCCTACGCTCTCGCTTCCCCGAGTATAGTTGCATCAAGCTGAACCCCTTCGCCCAACGCGTCCAGCACCTCCTACTCCAGTTCCATCTGTCGCAGAATGCGAATGCACAATCCAAACAGAATGAAGAGGATGACGTGATGAGCGGTTTGTCCTCTCGTAAACATCGTCATGGTGGTAAGAACAAGGATGAGGAACATTTGCGACGGAAAAGGAGGCAGAGGGATTCATCCGGTTATTTTGTTTTGTACGCGTCAAATTCTGGCTCGCCGTATGTGTCAGAGGAAGAGGATGTAGTGTTTGATGCGAAGTTTGATCCAGATTTCGATATCACGAAAACTATGCTTTGATAGAAGTACAAGAAACGGAGAGAGCTGCTGCCATCACCCACGCGTAGAACCGATGGGAAGGAGGCCGTTGTCATGGAGATTGAGAATACAATGGATAAACTAGAAAGGAGGTTGCTGGGATCGGCCAATGGGAAGGGGGTGGCTGAGACACCAAAATTTATTGGAGGTGGTAGTGGAGATTCGGTAGAT
>JAMKPZ010002802.1:0-32602 GCA_024699675.1 Amphibolis antarctica
AAATCCAACAACTACTTTGAACGACCACTCATCTCATAGCAGTTATTAATCACCCATCCGTCCCAATAAAACACAATTATATATACATCAACAAAAATAAACCATTTGATGAGTTAAATTGGGCAAGATGATAGTTTACCATAGGTAAATTAATCACTTTTTGCCATTACCATCAAATATTTAAGCCACATTTAGGATCAGTTCTAGTTGATTTATAAAATCACTTTTAACATTATTATTATTGTATAAATTTACACTATTTTAATTACTACACAAATTCAACTTAGTTTATAAAACTAATTTTAACTTCAACTCTAAAAGTGTGTCTGTGCACGTAAAATTAGTTAGAAATAAATTAACGAGAATTCATATCTTAAGCGACATTGAATTAAGCAGAAATAAATTTAATATAAAGATTTGTGCATCTTTTAGAATTAAACAAAACAAGAAATTCTAACAGTCGAATGAAAATAGAATGCTTAAACTGGATGAATTCCAAACGATTCATACATCATGAACCTAAACTTCATTTTTATCTTAAATTGAAAAGTAAATAGTATTGATAGAAATGAATTAAATTCAATTCTATCGATACAAATAAATGATCTATAAAAATTAAATTTATTTCAATTTAATTCTCATAAATTTCATAAACATAAACAAATTTTAACTCTCGAAGCTAACAATAACTAACTTCAAACAATGTCTTACACTTGTAAAACAATGAAAAGGATCGGACCACATGATTTTTTAATTAATTTTTTTTGATCTATTTATAAGGTGAGGACTCAGAAAATAAAACCCACGTGGAGTTGGCCTTGCCCAGTTGCCCTACCAGTTAATTAACCAGTAGATAGATCTTATAATAAATAGATAAAATTTGAAGGTATCAAAATATGATACATTTTTGTAAGTTCAAGATATCAAAGAAAAATCAGGTTAATTTTAAATTATTGACATGATAATAAATTAATAAATCTAATTTTAAATTAAACCATTTTTAATATCTACGATAGAAATAAACATAAATGTTCAAGTTAAAGGAGTTTGTACATCCAGAAAAAATCAAGGAAATTTTTTCTAAATTTCCAGGAATTTGTAAGAAATTTGGAAAAAAATTTCCTTACTTTTCAACTTATAAAAGGCAACTGGAAAAACATTTTCACACCTCTCACCTTAATTTTAAAAAATATTTTTCTAATATTTTCACACTGCACTGAAGAAGCCAAATTATGTGTGTTGTTTTCGAGTTCAGTTAATCATACGTCGAAGCCATAGTGTCACCTTTCTGTTTTAATTTTAACGTTTAGTTATTTTAATTAAATTATAGATAAATATTATTTAAAATATATAAATATTTTGTGATAAGAGATATAATGATAAAATAATAATTTGTGAATGAAGTAATAAAAATAAGTTGAAAAATGTGAATGTAGTAATAAAAATTAAAAGTATTTCTGAGAATTAAAAGTAACATAAATGAAACTTAAGTTTGCTTGTCACTCTTTGACCATTTACCTTTAATGTTCGTTGAGATTTTTTATTATCTTTTTTTTTTGTCATTTTTTGACATTCATGTATCATTTTTCTGTAATATTATTTACAATTTTGTTTAGCTAAAATTGAAATTGAAGTTATATTGTAATAATTTTTGGTTAGAGTTAAATTTTTTTGAAAGAAAATTAATTTTTAAGAAATTATTTTTTAGATTTTATATAAAAATATTTTTAAAATTTATTAAATTTTCTCGAAAATTTTTTTCAATGCACAAATGAGGCTTTAATCTTTTGTGAAAATTAATAATAACTAAAAATAAATCGTAGTGATTATCGTAGACGTTAATATTTATATCTGAAAAAAAATATTTTAATGGTATCATTAGAGTGTCATCTTTAGTGATATCACTTTTGACAATTTAGATTAAATCTGATTAACCATACAAATTATGTATTTATAACTTTTTTTTTATATACAATGCTACCAACTTACTCTATATAATTAACTAAATTTAATTTAAATTATCTAAAAGTAATATCACGAAACAATACTCCAAGTGACACCAACAAAGAATCTATTTCCTTTATATTTTATCATTTTATTAATAGGTAAAAAGTGTCTTTACTTAAGAAAAAATGTACGAAGAATAAGTTGAACAATGGTTCCATTTGTTTATCAGATCATTATTATATTTATTTATTTATTTATTTATACATTATAATATTTTATCGTAATATTTTATATTAAAAAATTATGTTAAAATACTTATATAATAAATTATATAATTATTTTTTTAAAAAAATCTTAGTCACTTAATTTTACCTAATTAAAAAAAAAAGATGGGACCAGACGGACAGTGGTAGGTGAGGTCTGAGGTGTTCATTTTGCTTGTCACGGCACCGGCGGAGCACAGAATTCGGCAGTGAGCGAACGGCGAGCGTAGGGAGCGCGTAACCGCGATGGCATCAGCGACGGCGACGATCTCCTTGAGCAGCGGGCATCAGATGCCGATCGTTGGCCTTGGAGTGTGGAGGATGGAAGGGAAGTCCATCAGGGATCTCCTCTTCTCCGCCATCAAGATCGGATATCGCCACTTCGATTGCGCAGGTGCGTAATAGTCAAGGCAGCAGCCGAGATCCGGTCACTCCTCTTGTGTTTTCAACTAAACGCGGACGAAAAGAATGAGCGTGTTTCTGCTTGCTTACCTGCTGACGAAACTACCTTTATTTGATTGCTAGCCGTCGAAATTTTTCGTCGGACATTTCTGTGGATTCCTGGCTAGTTTTGTAAGCTTAGACGTGACGGAGCTGTTCTTTGCTTGTGCTGGAAGTGTTAAGGATTTATATCCTCCGGTGGTTCCTTTTTGTTGACAACTCGTAATCTGTTTTTTAGTTGAGCTTTGGATGACTTGCCAGTGGTGGTGGGGTTTTGAGTAGAGATGGATGGTTACTTCCACATGGTGATTGAGGTGAATACAGCCCCAATCACCATCTGGTTACTTGCAGACGGTTACTCAGATCTGTTCTCTGCTTTGCTTGTACTGGAAGTGTTAAGGATTTATATCCTCCGCTTCCTTTTTATTGAGAACTCGTGATCTGTTTTTAGCTAAGCTTTGGATGGCTTGCCAATGGTGGTCGGGTTTTGAGTAGTGATGGATGTTTACTTCCACATGGTTACTCAGATCTGTTCCCTGCTTTGCTTGTACTGGAAGTGTTAAGGATTTATATCCTCCGCTTCCTTTTTATCGAGAACTCGTGATCTGTTTTTAGCTAAGCTTTGGATGGCTTGCCAATGGTGATGGGGTTTTAAGTAGAGATGGATGGTTACTTCCAGATGGTTACTCAGATTTGTTCTTTTCTTTGTTTATAGCCTCCACCTCCTTTTTATTGAGAACTTGTGATCTGTTTTTAGATGGTTTTCCGATGGTGTTGGCGTTTTGAGTAGAGATGGATGGTTACTTCCAAATGGAGATTGAGGTGAATATGCCTACTTGAAATATTTGAAGATTTGTTGTTTTCGTAGGAGGTTGAATCAGTAGTTGGGTAGTTGGAGAATGATATAGCACAATCACAAAAGTATGATAGTTATTAACAACTTAACTCTATCATGTGGTACCTTTGTTATGTGTTTCGTATAGCATCTTCTCTATTTGCATAACATGCGTGATTAATGTTATTTCTTATAATAACTGAATTTGCTGCCTCTTCTTTTTGCATTTCATTTTTTCTCTCTTTACCATATGTCTGTCGATGCTATATTCTCTTATCAGTTCAACTTGGACATTATTATGTTATCATTATAGATGGATGCATTTTTTCAAGTGATAGATGTATGGGCATAATAATTTCTATGCTTGTTGATGTTAGTTCTCAACCTTTGAATCATCAATGACTTTACAAACATAAAACATAAAGCTCACCAACCTGCATGGTTTCAGCCAACCTAGTTCAAGTTCCTAGGCAGTCTATATCTAATGCCTGTTGGGTGTTAATCGGTGCTTGAGAATAGCTTGTTCTTCTGATGATACTGCTTTCTCCATTTTGATTGTTATTTACTCTTGAATTCAAGATACCTTAATTTATCATTTCTACAAGGGTTACTTGTGATGGTTGTTTTAGCATTTAGGCATAGAACATGATGAATCTTGAGTCAAAACATAGCCCACTAATACAATGCAATGTGTGTTGTACATGACTTTCTCTCATTAAGACCAAGCTGCTTATGGAAGGTTGGGAGAGTGGATGAACGATGCTTGCAGTGGATGAACGATGCTTGCACTAAATTCGGTTTAGAACCTCTATCTAAAGATGTTAGTGATTATTGAATAGCTTGTTCTTTTGATGATATTGCTTTTTCCATTTTGGCTGTTATTTACTCTTGAATTCAAGAAACCTTAAGTTATACTTTCTGCAAGGGTTACCTGTGATGGTAACAGGATGAATCTTGAGCTAAAACATAGCTGACTCATACAATGCAAAGTTTGTTGTGCAAGACTTGTTCTCATCAAGACCAAGCTGCTTATGTTTCTTCAGTTTATAACTTCTATCTAAAGATGTTAGTGATTATTATGAGCTTGCAACTCCATGTTTATGACATTATCAAGGGGATTTCCATAGATATACTCCAACCTATGTATGTGACTTGTCTTAGGTTAACGCGGTTGAAGTCTTGAATCTTGAGTGTGTTGATGATCCATCTATCTCCAAAATGATTCCTAAGTGTCTTAAGTCAATCCAATCAAATTCTCAAGTGTGTTAATGATTCACCTATCACAAAAGGATTCACAATCCTTGTTTGATGCTTGATTGAAAGTATTAGCAGTATTTATTCTTTGAGTTATTATTTCTTGTGCTATACTAACTATTGTTCCATTGAAAGCATGACTGAATTTTTTTTGAAGAGAGTAGTGCTTCTAATTTAAAATGTGTTAACTTCTGTGCACCTGATATTTCTT
Source organism: Amphibolis antarctica (assembly GCA_024699675.1). Classification (NCBI taxonomy): domain Eukaryota; kingdom Viridiplantae; phylum Streptophyta; class Magnoliopsida; order Alismatales; family Cymodoceaceae; genus Amphibolis; species Amphibolis antarctica. The sequence continues at coordinate 4,952 of JAMKPZ010002802.1, forward strand.
GGATTTATATTTTAATTTAAGATTCTATGAGTCTCATGTGACCATTTTTTCAGCATTGACATGGCAGTTGGATTACTCAAATATAGATTGACTATATAAAACTCAATTCACAAGAATGTATCAGTCAAATTCAATACTAGAAGATTAAAATCTTCATTAAGAAGGATAGAGTGCAGCTCTTAATCTCTTGTATAGTCTAGCATAATGAAACACACATTAGGCAAACTCTGATAAGCACTGAATCAAAGCCTAGATGATATGTGATGCATTGCAATGTGAGATATTGTCTAAATGGATTATAGTTGTGGCATTGGACTTTGGGTATCTAAGTTCTTAGCCTCAAAACTGAAAAGAAAAATAAAAGAACATTGGATGTGCCAAAGAATCAGAATATGCACTTCCAACATGTGTTGGCTGAAATATGGTCAATAGACCTACTTCAAGGTGCATTCAGTAATGATTGCTTTTGGATCTAAATCTGCTTAGAGAAGTAAATAGATCTACTTGCACTTAGAATGAAGTCCATCCTCTGCCACATGATTTCTTCTACCCTTGATTCTGAGTTGTCTGATCTGGTCCCAGATCTCATCCTTGAGCTCTCTCAAGCATGCAGATCATCACATACTTTGCAGTGTTCAATGGGAAGACCATGGCTTCCCTATCACGTCAAGAGGGAGGAGGATACCTCAGACCTCTGAAGATCATCCCTCTACAGTGGTGAACCTCCTGCGAGGAATGGAATTCTGGAACAGAATGAATGGAAAAATTAGCCTGCTCTCGTTCATTCAATGAAAAATATTTATACAGATGTAAGGTTCTCTGACCAGTAAAAACAGGACACGTGACCACATCCTCTAACCACCTAACCAACCCACTCACACAATGACAACCCGAACAGAACAAAATTTCATGAAACATAACATTATCAAGTTAAAATAGCAGTTGTATGACAGTTAAGTTTTTCTTAACACCTAGATATTGCAATTCTTTCTTTTGTTTATTTCTGCTAAATGGGTGGTATCCTGCAGCTGACTACAAGAACGAACCTGAAGTAGGGGAAGCTCTTGCTGAAGCATGCCAAACTGGCCTTGTCAAAAGGGAGGATCTGTTTATTACCACCAAGGTCAGAACCAACAAATATGCAGTTTGATCATATTCTGCATTTTCAGCTGTCCTTCACACTGATCAAGATTTCTTGATGCAGCTATGGAATTCAGATCACAGACACGTTGTGGAAGCATGCAAAGACAGCATGAAGAAACTTAAGCTGGAATATTTAGACCTTTATCTTGTGCACTTTCCCGTTGCTGTTAGACACACAGGTGCAACACAAGTTTCATTGATTTTCGGTAGCAAGAAACGCTCATACAAAATGCACATCAACTCATCAGTGAACAATTATAGGAAATTACTGTTGGTATTAATATTTTTTACATAGGAAAGATATAGAATTAGTTGAAGAGTTAAGGAATAATTTGAAAAAAATATTGGTTGAATCACATATTCATAAAATAATATTATTTTTAGTATATAAATATTAATTGGCAATGATAATGTTTCTGCTCCAATAAGTATCCATGACTCTTGGATCAACTTATAATATATCCAATAAATTCATGGAGTATGATCAGTTATACCTTGATCATATTTTTTAGATTTGATTTCAAATAGATAAAGTACAAAATTTAAAGAACTAACCATTTTTTAAAATTTTAGCGTAAATTAAGCTTTATATTTAATTTGGATTACAAGGAGATACTGTTGTGAAACAAGAAATGGTGGAAGTAGATTGATTTTATAAACAAGCATAAAGGCCTCTATGTATAGAGGCTACACAACACATAACCCTAATATATTAATATACCCTAATATTCTCTCTTAAAGTAAAACATTCAGCTTACAACTGACTTAATAAAAACTTAAACATATCTTAGATACATAGAGAAATTTAAAAATCAATTATCGTAGTAATAGTTGCTACAGTAGAAGTAGTAGCAATAGGAATAATCTAAGATAAATATAAAAATAATTATGTCTCGGGAAATAATAAATTCACTATCAGAGGATATAAACTTTTTCTTGTTTTTTCACTTTTTAATTACTTACACTTTTAAAAAAAAATTCTTTTTATCTTCTTCTATTTTCTCTCTTTTTTTCTTTTCTTTCCCCTCTCCTCTTTCATCTTTTTTATAAAAATTCGGAACTTTTTTATATATAGCATATGCCTCCCGTCTACAACTTCATCCCTACTTCAACCTATGTATGTGTCCTTCAAATATGGAGGTCCCAAGATGTCTAGAATGGTGCAAGGGAGTGACAATTGTGAATGTGTGGATGTTGTCATTGACCATTAGGAAAAGGATTGAGGTGCTTCAAGGAGCAGTGAATCTAGAATCAGCCTTTCTATCTAGATCTCTCATACTCTTACATTTTCAAAACCTAAGTTCTAATACCATGTTAAAATGAAAATTGTTGGAAATGGATTTATTTAATTAAAAAACATAAGAACTTCCATACATAGAGACTATACAAGATGGACTAATATTAGAAAAACAATGTAAGATTAAACCCACGCACAACACAACTTCAATGTATTAATATACTAACATTGTATTTTACAAAAAAATGATGCATGAAGAGATGTGATTGCATCCATTTAATATAATATAGTGGTTGGTTTAGTTAACAATTGTTAATGATTTTTCTTAGAAAGAATATTTTATTGAATATAAGATTTTGTTATGTATAATGTTTTTTAAGGATATAAAAAAATTATTTTTTTGGATTTTCATTAACAAGAATTGTAAATTTGAAATTCATTTTTAATAATGAAAGAATGAGGAACTTCATTAAGATTTGAAGGTAATTTTGGTTTTTCACTGATGTTCTCTTCATAGAATGAAGGGGACTTTCCTTAATATGATAGAATATATTGTATTATATTCTAGAGTAATAGAATTTTTCCTTATACGCTTCCTGTTATTCTTATGGATAATTATCTTCCACTGGGACTGGATAGATTTCTTTATAATATTTCAATCTTTTGGATCTCTATTTTCTCTAGTCACTTTATTTTTATGTTGCGTCTAGGAATTGGAAATACTTCCAGTCTTCTTGGTGAAGATGGTGTATTGGATATAGATACTACCGTATCATTGGAGACCACCTGGCATGCCATGGAAGAACTTGTATCAATGGGTCTTGTTCGCAGCATTGGGATAAGGTAGATTTTTTTGAAAGACAGATAAGGTGCATTTAGTTGCACAATTTTTACTCATCATGTGGTACTGTTGCTGGTTTTCTTTTGAGTAGAATTGCTACTTTTGCTTTTAACTAATATCTACTGGCTGCAGGAGTTAGTTTATAAGCAAAACAACCTGAGAGGGTTCATTTACTTCACTATTCATGTTTACCATCATGAACCTTTCTATGTCTTAGGATATTTTGCATGCAAGATATTAATATTGCACCCAAAGCCAAACTTTTCATTTCACTAGTTTAATAATACCCAATTGATAATGATCCTAGGAAGGGATCATTATCATTTGCTGTGGGGCAAAAGAATTTAGAACCTTTCTTTGAGGTAGCAGTGATTGTGGCCGACTGACATGGATCTCCACACTGGATCTAGCTTTGCTAGTGGACACTTTCGAGAGCGAGATGAATCGTCATGTGCTGACATGCAAGTAGTTCCATCAAAAAGGCCAAGACATCACCAACCCATTGTAGTTGAAGGTGCACCTCTTAGATTGGAACCAATGATGGATTTCAAATTTACAATGGATGGTAGTCCTGCCTTTGCATGCTTGCTCCAAGAACAAGGTGTAACCCGTTTTCAACAAGTTGTAACGAATCGGAATCCCATTGTGAAGACTTTCGAGATTGATGTGGAGGTATTTCACCAGTCAATGCTAGAAACGCTCTGGCATGCACTCTTCATCCGATTTCTTGGTGAGAAAAAGACAAGAACTTGATGCAATAGCACCAATAGTGGTTGATGTTTGTAAGACTGCTCCCTGAGATTAACAAGTCTTATGGAAATCACAGTTGTAGATATAATGTTCCAGCTTCTTATACCAGAGATGTTGAACCGCTGTTACCTTTCGCTTTGGCGATACAGGATCAGGGAGTCTTCAGAACTCATAGCATGGAGAGGGAGCATGCTTTGCATTCCAGCTTATCCTGAAGGAGCTGCTAATGAGGGAAGGGCAAATCAGATTTATCCGCTCGCACAATATCAGGCTTCTGTTTCAGTCCCACGCCGACTTGGATTTCTTATGAAGTCTGTTGACCCTCGCAACAGAGCGGGTTCTCCTTGGTGGATGTATCATATTGATATACATGCTTTGGAAGTGGTGATCTGGTTTGGATGTTACCCTGATCACATTAGAGTGACCATAGTGCACTGATACACACTGTTCTTTGTTAGAGAGCAGACTGACGTAGACTATCCTAACTTTTTCAGTTAGGTTTCAGCTGAGCAATACGGTGTGATGATGGTAGGGATGGAAGACGGATTCAGCTGTCGTTGCAATGACTCAGAGTCCACACGAAGAATGGAGCTTTGGCTTAGGTCCTCACAATTAGGTTAGGTATTGTAGTGTTAGTGACCGAACTAAGTTAGGTTTCTTTTTTCTAGACATTGCCTTTTATTTATCAGGACGACACTGGGTTTGAACCGTGCTTTATGGTTGATTTTAAAACCCTTGTTTACAGAGGTTATTAGTAGATATTTCAAATTGTTCTGATCATGTTGTGTTACATGCCAGCAACTACGACGTCTTTCTTACAAGAGATTGCTTGGCATACTCTAAAATAAAGCCATCCGTGAACCAAATAGAGACACATCCCTACTTTCAGCGTGAATCTCTTGTAAAATTCTGCCAGAAGCATGGGATAGTTGTTACTGCCCATACTCCCTTGGGAGGTGCTGCTGCCAACACAGAATGGTTTGGTTCCGTCTCATGCCTCGAAGATCCAGTCCTGAAAGTAATCACCTACCCTAACGATCCCATGTTTTGAAGCTTCAGTTTGGAAGAAATCCCATTTTGTGATTTATAGTGATGTGCATTTCTTGTTTTTTTTTTTTCTTTTTGTTCCTTCTTCTCAGTGTTTGGCTGAGAAGTACAAGAGGACAGCTGCACAACTTGCCATCCGATGGGGCATTCAGCGCAGAACCGTTGTCATACCAAAGTCATCCAAGACTGAAAGGCTGAAGGAGAATTTTGCCGTCTTCGACTTCGAGATATCAGAGGAGGATATGGAGAAGATCAAGAGCATTGAAAGAAACCATCGCACTAATCAGCCATCTGTGTTCTGGGGAATAGATCTTTTTGCATAGATAGATTGTGGTTTCCATGAATAAGACGCTACCTGACTTTTCTTCCAACTTTGGAACGGATGCAATCATAATTTGCTTATCACTGCTTTTCATCTTCTAAGGTTCTATTTGTTTACGTAAAATTTTAATTTCTTTTACTATATATAATTATAATTATAATTATTTTTAACAAATAATCAAATTTCTTGCATTTACGGTAATAGTAGTTAAAATTTAACTTTAATTACTATTCATATAATTTCATCATCTTCTCTTATTTTTATTATACACAATTGAAGTTGAAATATTAATTTATCAAATAACATAATTTCGTATGGTACTCTTTTTTTCTTACCTTTTATTATTATTCATTTACATTTATTTAAAAAAATTGATTTCTACCAAACTCTTTTTAACTCATTTCATTCTTATCACTTTTTCAATAAAATCATTCTTCTTTAAACATCAAAAATAAAAAAAACGAAAAAAATAAAAAATAAATAAAATACAATTTTGAGACTGTATTGCATTACAAGGGAAAACGAAAATATGAAAAAAATAAAATGAAATGGTAAAAGCTATAAAAAATTAGTAAAAATTAAAAATGAAAAATAAAAAAAAATTTACAAATGAAATGAATGTACTATATGTGATTAATTTATTTGATTTTGATTTGTGTATGTTGTATATATATTTGCTGTTAATGAAGTTTGTATGTTTAAATTGAAATTATTTAAACTTGTTTTTGGTTTTTATTGTTAAGTTTGCATAAGATGAAAAAGTCACGTGAAGTTGGTAATTGGGTGGAAAAGAATAATTAGAAGTTTTATAATTTTACGTAAGGGGTTTTATTATTTTTAGTTGGGCCCGTCCCAGTCTTGTGGGGAGTATAAAGGGGAGTTTGGGAGAGAAAATGATATATTAAGGTTAGGTCATTTTCTGAATTATGTTGTCAACTTGGAGTCCCTGTAATTCGAAGTGCAGATATCCTCTTTCGGTTTCCAATCCATTCATCGCTGTTGCTTCCAAGAGATCTCACAGGTACAACTTCAATCTTTCTTACATTTTTAAAGTAAATATTTTATTCTCAGGGACACATAAGAATCTTATGGTTCAGAATAATGAGTTGTAAAGCTTAACTATATGTAAGAAATTAATATTGCAGAGATACGAATACTTAAATAGATGAATAGTGATGATGGGTTAAAAATTGATTTTATTAGAAATTGAGTAAAAGTTGTATTGATTGAAGATAAGAAAAATTAGCTTAGGTAACTTGATGATGTTGTTGGAAGGCTGAAGCATGTATCATTTAGAAGAGGGAAATTAATTATACAGAAGAAATTGAAAAAAGTAGAAAAAAAACTTAAAATTACTTGATAAGGAATTGCAAGAAAAAATTAAATTTATATAATTTAATCAAAGATTTAACTATAAAAATATATGTTAGAAAAACATTCATATGACTGACTTCATGTGGTGGGATCATAACATACATTATTATTATTATTATTATTATTGTTCTTGTCTGATGAACAAAAATTTATTTTGACACAAGAAAGAATTCAAGGAGCTAAAATGCAGACATGTGGGGAGAGTGGTAAAGAAAGTTCAAGAAGAGAATTTGAAGGGAATTCCATTTAGAGATGTCATTTGAGTTTGGTTTAATTAGATTGACGTAGTTTAACACGATTGAATTATGTTATTGATAAATATAATCTAATATTTTTGAGGGTGTTAGATGACTGTCTCGTTCATATACGTCCGTCCTTTTTAAAGATCGATCTGATGTGTAATGGTCGACAATGGGTTGGGTGTTTCTCAAAATTACGGTAGGTTTTTGAAAAGTTTGCAGGGAAGTCCTTATATTTTATTTTAAAATATTTAAAGAAGTTTTAATTTTTTAAAATTTATTTTTTTGTCTTCGCCTTTTCATTTTTCTAAAATTGCACTTCAATTCACCCATGGTTTTAAATTTCTCAAGAGCTCGTAGATAACCCTCATTCCAGTCTCGTTTCATCACAATTATCTTCTTGTAATCTTCTCTCAACTCTTTGCTTTATTTTCAAGTCTTCACTTCTACTCTCCAAAGAGACATCTTAGTTTGTCGAGGAATCTCCTTTGAAAATCATGGTCTCATGTTCAAAATCTCACTCATGTAGGTTACTATGCTCTCAGTGTTGACTTTGTTTAGCAATTACTATAGGTTAGGTGAGTTTGAAATTAACATAGGCAAAAAAATTCCTTTCTATTTATCACATTGACAGTTGCATTGAAATTTTTTACTTCTATTTATTAAAACATATATTTTACATAATAAAATTTCTTACAAATCTTATTTCCAAATGAAGTCTTTACTTCCATGAATCCCAATTCTCTTAATCTCTTGGAGACATTCTTCCGTAAGAATGATAAGAAGGGAAAACTTTATAGATAGCATCCACAATTCCAACGTCGAATACCAAGATGCTCAAGAGCCTAATTTTTAAATGAGGCATTGCTGATAATGTATCCAATCGTCTCATTCATTGGGGGATTGTCTTTGTCAGTAGGGAAGTAATAGAGGAAAGCTAAAGTTTGGGCAAATTCACAGGGGGGGGTTTGTGTTTTTTTAGAAATAAATGAAAAGAAAGATCTGAAATTTTTTATATTATTGTAATGTTAAAAATCTAAAATATTTTTAATTTTTTAAAAATTAAATATAAATTTTTTATATTTTCAAAAAATGTACAAATGATTCTATGCAATTTTTCATTTCTAGATTTTTTAAATTTCAATAATAATTTTTTTATAAATTTTTTCTTTTCATTGATTTCTACTAAATACAAACCCTCCCTTAAGATAAAGACAATGGATGGCAAAATTTAAGCTTTTCTTGTAAGTTTTTTGGTGGTGTTAGTTATTTTAATAGGTATTTACTATCTTCTAAAGCTAGAAGTAAAAAATGAGGTGCTAATCATGTTAGTACAAATTCAACTGCACTATACTTTTGGGGTGATAGTTCTTCAATAATATGATTTTAAAAAAGCTACGAAATTATATATTAAATTTATCGATGTTAATAATTTATTTATTAATTTTAACGATAATCTTTATTGTCAAGTGGATATTTCTCAAGTTTATCGTCTACAATATAACATATCTTAGGAATAATACTACTTAACAAAACTGCATGGATCAACTTAACTTTGTAAGACAAAAATCGAATAATGTAATGGGTTGTGTTAAACTTCATTATTTGTGTATGTCACATCATAATCTTATAGTTTCATAAGAAATTATGTTGATGCTATCTAGTTTATGTTGTCTTACATTACTACTCATAGAATACAGGAAGAATTTGATCTTATATATGATTTTTTATTTATTTTGCAAAATGTTTACTCTTATAATGTGCTTTAGATGGAACTCTTTGTATCTGATATTAAACAGTTGTCTTCTTTATCAATAGCCTATCATTCAATATTATAATTGTAGCATAATAGATTATAGTAGGAGATTAGATGAACGTTATTTTTAAATTATTAATTTTTTTATTACATTTTAAAAAACATTTTATGAAGCAACTATTAAAATAATCTAGAGTTTATTATTTTACTTATATTTATGTTTTGCACCATTTTTATGAAATTACTTTAGTTTTTAAGAAACATGGCAATGTTGATTTTTTTATCCTATAATTGATAAAATGTAAATTTTTTTTTTAAAGCATTGACATATCATTTCTTTATTGTATGTTTTAAGTGTTGGTTTAGATCTAACCGAATAATTAATAGGATACAAAAATATTTAGGCGTAGAGGTTGGTTTAATTTGAATAGAATGTTAGATTTATATGCTATAGTATTGAAAAATCACATGTTTCATCATCTTTATCATCATCATTAATGATAATATTTTGGTAACTTTTAAAAGATGAAGATTTCCCATTATTGTCTTCATTAGTATTTAAACAATAATTAATTACTTTTAATTCCACACATTCGTGGAATGAATATCCTTGTATTATATGATAAATTGGTCAAAAAAAAGGGTACGGCATTTCCTATTTCATCTTATATGATTAATGTTCTACGAACCATTCCAATTTACAACATTGTATTCATGATAATTAGATAATTTTATAAACATAAATAATGAAGCAAATTAAGGACAAGCAATGATGTGATGTAACACGAAGATATACATAATTTTATTTGGTTTGAACCTTAATAACATGATTGATATGTATACTTTTATCAATCTGTTTAGGTATAACCTCTGCATACTGCAAACCTAGCAGCAGTATTTAAAATCCATGATTCTAATATTATAGTTGGTATCAATAAACAAGGTAACTTTTTTCTATTTCAAAAGTTGGAAAATGTTAAAATTAAAGTTAGTTTTGTCAATAAAGTTAAAATTATATAATAATTTAGACGATAATAGTTTATACGTTTAAATTTTTATAACAATAATGATTTTAAAAGTTGAAAATAATTATCCGTGAATACATTCAAAAACATACTTTTGATCCCAAGCTGTTCAGCATACCTTATTCCCTTTCTGAGTCGGTTGCATCTAACATTCATTAGATCACTCATCTAACATTTATCAAATCACAAACCAACTCCACCAAAGGAGTCAAAGAAGGCAGAAGAAGACGACCATCTTCCCTTTTCCCACCATAAAATCATGATCCAAACGCTCCTCTCCTTCACGACCATCTTATCCACCACGTTCCCTAAGGCAAGTATTGCTCGTCTACATCAATTAAATAGTATTTGTTTGTAATTTTTTTGGTTAAAGTTAAAATTGAAATTGTATTGTAGTAGATTTGAAATTTGAGTTAAAACCTTTTTTAGAGTTTTGCAGTATTTGTTTGTATTATAGTAGATTTTTGTCAAAGATATTTTTTTTAAAAGTTAAAGTTAAAGTTAAATCACATTCAATTGATTTTTGTTTGTGTTATTTATTTTAAAGACATTTTATACATGAAAAATTAAATTATATAATTAAATCAAATGATAATTAAGATTTTTTGAAATTATTTAAATTTATATGACGTGCATCATGAAATAAATATGCAATGTTAAGATTTGATGATGTATCGTATGTTGAAAAATATAAGTGATTGTCGTTACAATTGAAAATTTTACTTGAAAATATAAATAATAGTTACATTCTTTATTAAAGAAAAGTATTATAATAATTACAAACTTTGAAACTGTAATATCATAGATAAATAAATTTATCAAAACATATATAAATATTGTTATATATAACCTTGAAGTAAACATAGGTACACATATATTTACTTATTGTTTATTCAAAATGTCGTACATCTATTTGCAAAATTCTATTCTTATGTCTTTGTCTTAACAATTCAAAAAATATTTTCATTTGTTATTTAATTGAAAGAAATCTACTATCAGTTAACAAATTCTTATCTTTCAAAATTACATATAATTTCATAAATGTATCTAACATCATTTGATATATGTCAAAAGTATATTCACCAATTGATCAACATATTATTCACTACATCACTTTTGGTATATCCAACATTATGAACACATTTTGGTAGACATCCTTGTTCTTCTTCCAATAATTTTAACTTAAGTTCTGTTACAAAAAATAAAATTTAATGATATGATTAGCTAAATAATAGGATAACCCACTGTGTTGAAGTTACTTGTATTTTATTTCGTGCCACATCCATCGGTATTTCTTTTCAAAATTTATATCATTTACGTTTAACAAAATATCTAGAATTTCAAAACTTAGATATAGGATTACTGTTTTAGTTTTGATTGAAATATCAAACTTTATAAATATCTCAGAATAAAATCTTTATAATTTTTCCCTTTCAATGTATTTCTTTCTAATATTAAGTAATTGCACCATGCTCTCCCGCTATTGTTATGTTGTGATTAAAATTTAAAACTGAAATAACAGTCATGATGTTTTTTTTTAATGATGTTTTCTAACTTCGTAGATATATCAAATGTTGCAACAAATATTTCACAATAAAGAATTCTAAAAGAAAAAAAATTAGTGTGGAAAAACAAGGTCAGGGACCACGGTAGGAAAATATAAACTACATACAGAGGACATTGCCTCCAAGGAGGAGCATAAATTAGAAACTTTTCACAGCCGAAAATGTTGATGTGTGGCTAATTTTCTTTCATTGCAAATAAAACGTGTGATTTTTCAGAGGGTAAAATGGAACAATATACTAGAGGTAACTAGAGCACAAATCATGCAGAAAACCACTTGCTCCCTGTTATCTAAAAGGCTCAACTCTCATTTCAGAACGTTTATGACTAGGTAAATTGGAAAATAAAAAAGAACCAACTAGTTCATACCAGGCAGCTCAGAGGCAAGGCAAATGCGATGCAACCTGCCAGAGATCCAGTAAGCATTCACTGCATGTTTTCTTGAATTTCACTGCACATAAATTTCCTGCAACGATTCAGGATTTAAGGACCAAGTTGATCCCCACAAATTAATTAGTTTCATGCTTGCATTTCACTGCTTTTACCTTGTGAAACCAACAATATTTAGTAAACCATTGGAAGGATGGCATAGCGTGAACTAGGATAATTTTCAAATTTCTGATGATACCAATTATGTGTTTGGGCTGCAGCAAATATGAGATTTGAGGCCTGCAGCATAAGAAAATGTTTTAGAATGGTAGCTAATTCAGAAAAAACCTAAAGCATTTCGGATAGTGCATGAAAAATTATCTGAACTAGCACATGCATTTCCCAGGAGAATTGACCTCTCTTAGGGAAGTTTGGGGAAATTTTTTTTTTTAAAAAAAAAGGGTGAGTCTATATTCATCTATTGTATGCTCAAGGATAAAGATAAATTCTCTTGGAAACCAAAATTCTTTTATCTTAATCATCTATTGGATGGTAAAATTTTAATCTAAAAATAAGCACTTATTTATAACTACCAAAGCAGTAGTTATTTTTTGTGAGAGGGATAATTGGTAACATAGAATTTTCCTAAAAAAACTTACCACAAAAAGAAAAGCAAGCCACACCGTGACATCAAATCCACCACTAACTAACAAAATACCTGCATATATCACCTGCACATTAAGAAATGTTCAACACAAAGATGATGAAACAATTTGAGCTCCACGGTATTGATTTGGCTTTTAAAAATTTAATGACATATTTCTGGCCTGATGACGTTAGATAGAGCAGTGTCTTCTTTATTAAAGAAAGAAATTATAAGTACAAGTGTCAAAGCTAGAAAAGAGATACAGGGCTCCCTGTGAATGTCAGATTACAAATAGGGGAATGTTGAGCTAAGAAACATTAATGAAAGTCAGGAAGCAGAAAAAGATGCAGTTGGTTATGCGGCTTATGCCATCACGTGTACCATGGCTATACGAGGAATGTCAATATGTCTGGTATATATAAAGCCCACTGTAAAGCTCATGGCACCAAGACCTTAAAATATTACTGAATGGACATTTGAAGGTAGAATGTCATTAAGTGCATATTATATAAGTATTATTTAAATGCATGGAATTTTGCATATTAAGTAAATATTATTTAATTTACAAATAAAATAAAACATCAGCATAGATTATTTGAATATACCTATAGAAGGTTATTAGATGCACTTGTAAGGAAAAAAGAATTAATTAATCTAGGAGAATCCGACAAAGGGTGGAGAAAGACCAAAAACCGCTTGATTAAAAATAGTTAAAAGATTTAAAATTACATGATTTAATGAAAAATTTAATAATGAATAGAAATACATGTAAAAAAAGATTCATGAGCTCAATACCAAATAATAGAATTAATGCATTAATTATTGTATTATTGTATTTGCATTGAAGTTAAGCTAAGCTAATTAGCAAGCAAAAAAACTCCTCCTGATGCCAGAAAAGAGCATCTGTAAATTAGTTTTAAAAAAATGCAATCTATGATATAAACCTAGTAGTAGGCTTTTAGCCTATTTTCCTTAATTTTCAAAGCATTAAATCCTTTATTAAAAAATTATTAGAATTTAGTTGATTCAACTATATTTTCCTTTCACGGCTTTTTTTGAGTGGCTCCTTTCACAGCTATTTTCCTTTCCATATTACACGGAAGATTTATTGCCTGTATTATTTATTTCAAAAAAAACATTTGCACATGCCATGAGAGTGTGAGAATTACAATTTCTGCAAGATAATGTGGACAGGAAACAGCCTCAAACCAGTCCCCATGAGGAATCACATATACATTAGTTCTTGGTTGTTGCCGAAGTGAGCCCTGCCAAAAACATGAATAAGCCATAAGGTCATAAAGTTCTCATAAAGCCCAAAGATAAGCTTCAAACTCGTGGCCTAATTCTATGCTAATATCACCTATATGGATAGAGACCAATCTGAATCCAAACTAAAGGTAGGAACCATGGGGTTGATTATTGGAGTATTGGACATTGTCATTAGCTAAGAAAAAATGGATTAGATACAATGCTAGTCAAGGACATTATTTGACCGATATGGAAAGTGGCATGAATAACTAGAAACAAATCATTATACATTTCAGACAAAGAAAAAACAAAAATCAAAATCAATAGGTTATGAACTTATAGATGATAAAATCTTGATATTTCACGGATGACCAGTAAAAAAATGATTGTCATCAATGATATATTTATATATATTTCCATACAAATGTAAGGACACAGTAGATAAATATCCAAAAGACAACCATCAGCATTGATTCAGAATCTCAGTTACATGATAGTAATGGGAAGCAAAATAGCTCTTCTTGATCCAGTAAAATCTAGAGATGACAGACCAAAATGTATGCACTCCACACACGAGACAAATTTAACTTTTGATGCTTTGAGTGCACAAGATGATCAGCCAAGTAGTGATTGACTTGCAAGGTAAAGTTGGCTTTCTAGGATTCTGTTGTCTCACAATGTATCATGGTCAATAGCATTGCAACTGATTCCATGCATGAAAACATATGACCTCAGAGACTCTACTACACTAGAAATTAAGAACCTCAGCTTTATATTCCAACAAGCACTGAATGAAATAAAAATTTAAACCAAATAATTTTATTGCTTGTGAATGGCCGACCAGTGGGTTAAGACAGATTGTATCATTGCATGTAATTTTATTGCTTGTGGATATTTGTTATCAACATGAACTACAAACATTAAACATCTCCAATTCTAATGATGATGAAGAAATAAAGTTTTCCTCCAAACAATTTCCTTTTGTACGTACAATATTAAAAACAGCCCCAATATTAGTGTTGTTTGAACCCAACAGCTTACAGTAGTATCATCCGACTCCAACAGCCTATTTAAATATTATCTTCCAATTATTTTGTAAAGCACTCAAAGATAATTCATATGCAACTTTCATTATTATGTTGCAAAAAAAAGTAAAAGGATATCATTCAACACTAAAGCAAACATTATCATACAAATATAAAATTTACAGGAATCAAACAGAAAGGTTTGCAATAAAATTCACATTACACAAAAAAACTTACAAGAATCAAATGGCATCTAAGTTGATGTACCCAGCCCCAAATGAAAATAAATGCTCCAATCCATTGGCACCATCCCAGCTGTGTTAGAGGTTTCACATATCCCCACCAAGAAATCCTTGTTACTGGTATTCCTGCTTCACCTTTAATGATGAATTCAGCTACTTGAGTATTTATATAGCTTAAAACTTCTGGAGCAAAAGAACTGCAAAGAGATAGTGGGGTTGCAACATAGAACCTAGTCCAAAAGAAAAAAAAACAGATACATAAGTTAGCACCAGACAAACTCTAGGTGTACTTGGAAATACAAAATATACATGTTCATCTTTAGAATTAAATGATTAAAACTAGTTCTGAACTCCAAGGTGTATGACCCTCTGAAATGGGACTTGAAACAAAAATGCTGTGAGATACTGTCAAATCCCAAGAAGGATTTAACAGCTTAGGCTATTCACATTGCAATTGTCAAAAAAAAATTAGATTTTAATAATTAAATTACGGAAAATATCTGTGTTTTCATCGCCTCAGTTGATGTGAGTGAGTGTTACACAATATCTTGCATCAAAAACAACTTCTCTGATATATGCACTCATTTTTCAAGGAAATCAGCATGCTCATGAGCTGCAATGTAATTCCTTAATTACGAATCAAACGTTTACATGCAGATGTGTCATCAAATAACAACTCTTAAGCAATTTATCTGTTTTTACTGAAGGAAATTGAAATGCCAGGACAAAGGAAATGCACAAAAACTGGAAACCATCCCAATATCTAGTAAAAAAAATCCTGTAAACTGTTGCGAAAACAAAATTCTTTAGAAAGTAAGGAAGATATTACCATAATCCAGCGGCATAGCCAAGCAAATGCAATCTCGCCGAGCTCGCGTAGTCGAAAACATAAATCGTCTCGTAGAAACGCCTCACCACCTGAACTTCCATGAGCAGCAGCATGAGAACGGAGTTCCAGACGCGGCTCCGATACTCAGCAGAAGCATTCGCCACTCGTGAATTCCCCGTCAAGTGCCCTGCGACCTCAGAAAAGCCCATCCCCTGAAGCGCAGAGGGGGACATCCTCCCACGAGCGTAGAACCAAGTGGACGTCAGCAGGCACGTCGTCCACGCCACTCCCACGACGTAAAAGTGCAGGAAGTACCTCTGCGGAAGGGTGAGCCTCTACAAAACCCGAGGCGATCAGCCGGAAAGTCCAACCCGCCAGCAGGGCGAAGAAGAAACGTTGAGAAACTACGGGGCTGCCGGGGCGTAATTACCGAGGACGACGGCGCCGTCTTCCCTCGTCCGCAAGCCGCACTCAAGGCTCGTGATAAGGGACCGAGGCGCCGGGCGGGAAAGGAGGCCAGGAGTATCGGGACGATCGCGGTGGCCCAGGCTGTCCTCAGCAACGCTCCGAGCGAGATCGATTCCATCGCGGCGGCTCGGGCTGCCCTCAGCAACGCTCCGAGCGAGATCGACTCCATCGCCGCGGCCCGGGCGGTCCTCAGCAACGCTCCGAGCGAGATCGACTCCATTGCCGCGGAGACTTGCCGATTCTGAGGCGGAGGAATGTCACGGGAGGGCGGTGGGGCGGGCGTGCAAGACGGGGCACGGCGGTAGGATTGCTTGGAGTGGTGGGATTGGGAATGGTATCGGCAAGGAAGGATGGGGGAATCCACGTCCGCGCCGCGCGCCGCACGCCGCCCACCATCGCACGTCGCCCTCCGTTCGCTGGGCGAACGCCGGAGGCTCGTGAACCAACCGACAAAGCACAGAAAGAGCGCAGAAAAATGAAGTATATATATCACGGCGTGTTTCAGGGTAACTTTTTTTTTCAACTTTAAAAGTTAAATAAAGGTATATTTCTGAATGTGTTTTAGTAAGATAGGTTGAAATTTATAATTTTTTGAAAAAAATATGATTAATAGTAAAAAAAAATGTGGTTATATAATAAAAAAGTAAAAAATATTTAATAAATAATATTATAAAATATTGTAATATATAATGAAAAATATAATAATATAATGATAAATGTCTCAGATAATCAATATTAAGGTTAGTTTGGCAGAAATTTTTTAATTTTAAAATTTAGATGTAAGAAAAAAGAATTATTTTGAAATAAAGAGTAATGATTGATTTGATCTTTTCGTCACTCTTGTCATGTTAGAAAATACTAATAAATTCTATTAAAAATCATTTTTTTAATATTAAACTTATGTTTTTAATATTAACGTGGTTAAATATCATAATAACAAATATATATCGTGTCGTACTATTTATATTACGTCGATGCAATCCATAAGTCAACGAACTTAACTTAAGTATAATTTATTAGCACGAAAAGTATTATTTGTATTTATTAAATTGATTAACGTAATTTTTTAATTAATTTATATTTATTTAATATTTAAATAATTAAATTTTTAAAAATATTTATTTAATTAACAACTTTCAATTTTCAAATATTCAACCATCAATATTTAATTCAATGATTAACATTAACATTCAACAACTTAATAAATAAAATAACAATGTATATAATTAAATTAAATTTTTTATTTATTAATAAATTACATTATTACAAATTTACAATTATATTTAAAAAAGATTTAAAAAAATTAAATTACATTTTTGAAAAAAATTATAAATTGAAAAATTACAATGTTTTAATTACGAAATGTTCAAGTTTGAGAGTTGCTCTATGAATTCTTCAACTTGATCTTGTTCACGGAGTTGAACAAGTTCTCAGTCTTTTACATACATTAAAGCTTCTACTATATCTTCTTTAAGTCTGCATCTTCAGTTATAAGTATGTTGTCACTCATGCTAAAAATCTATTCATAAACTACTGAAGATACTGAAATTGTTAATAAATTATTCGCTATTATTGATAAAATTAGATTGTTGCCTCCACTAATCTAAAACATCAAATGTATTTAAATTAAAATGTTACGTAAATAATAATGATCGGTGATTTGTTAAATTAAAAGTAATTAATTCTTATCTAGATATTATATGATTATAACTATAATTATATGATTACGACGATGTTGGAATATCTTTATTAAATCTTGAATCTTGTAAAAATATCAAAAAATCTAAAAATGGTCCAACATTTGATTTTGGTATTATTGTCATTAGTGGAGGAGAATATTTTATTATTAATTCATATCTTTGTGCATATAAATCAAATATTTTATTTAATTGTTCTTCCATATATTGTACTAATATTTAATCATAAATTTACACTTAAACTCATTTGTATTTCCCTAATTAATTTACTAGCATATCTTATTTTACACATAATATCTAAGTATACACTCAAAATATATAATTGTTGGATTTTATTCTAATATTTTAAAAAAATTTGTTTCGTCCTATTTACTATTGGTTGGAAAAATAGATAATCCTTATATTTATTAAAAACTTGTGAAATATCATATAAATGATAAAATGCATAAACAGATATAGAATAATAAATCTCTGATAATTTAAGAGTTACATCGTAAAAATGTTTTAAAAATTCAACAAAATATTTTACAATTTTAAAATTGTCATCAGTTAATTATTTTTGATAATTATCAGAATGATAACGATTATACATAAACATTCTTGGAATTTCATATGGTAATATACTTTCTAACATTAAATATAATAAATTTCACCTCTATTAAATATCTAAAAAGAATTTTTTATGCAACATTTCAAAAGAATCATATGTTTCATCAAATTGTTGTTGCCACTTTCCTAAACTAGTTATAAAACTTACAACATCTCTAACATTTTCAATATAAATTTCAATTTCTTTTATACCTACTTTTATAATAATATTAATTATGTGACACATACATCTTTAGTGAAATAATTTAAAACCATTTAGTAGACTTAATCTACTTTATTATTGTAGTATTATTAGTTGCATTATCAAAAGTTATACTACCTATTTTATTTCTAATTCCATATAAATCAAAAAATTTCATAATATTTGCAAAAATTGTTTCAGCAGTACGTGGATGCTAAATTTTTCTAAATCCTATTAATTTTTTTTGTAAAATCTAATTTTTATCAATATAATGTACAGTTATAGCTATGAACTCATCTTTAATTCTACCTGACCAAATATCCAAAGTACATACTATACATATC
Organism: Amphibolis antarctica; assembly: GCA_024699675.1. NCBI lineage: Eukaryota > Viridiplantae > Streptophyta > Magnoliopsida > Alismatales > Cymodoceaceae > Amphibolis > Amphibolis antarctica. The sequence goes on from JAMKPZ010002802.1 coordinate 23,907, forward strand.
ATTATTGTGCTCATAATATTAATAAGTTATAATCTAAGCATATTAAATGAGTTCATGATATTTAACATAATAGTATTTCTAGATAAATGTTTATATTGTAAACAATATACTTGACTAATATATTCATTAAAATGTTTATTACCTCCAAAACTTATTAGTAAATATTCTACACAAATAAATTTAACATGCAAATCCTTAACCTTTTGAGAATTATAAGTTCAGAAGTTAACATTACCCTCAAGAGTAAAAGAAAGTTAGGTTTGAATATTTTTATTTTTATTTCTATTTTCACAGCTACTAATATGTTTAGTTGAATAACTTGTACCACCAGACGTTTGCAAGAGAAATCGACATTACAAATGTTGTAGAATACTCGTTCCTCTGAAGTGTTGTCTGCTATGATTTTTATCATTATTGTGTATTTCGTCCAGATGAAAGCTCTCTTCTGAGACTTCCACGGTGGTATAGTTAAAGTTGAAGTTCCAGTTGTTTCCATTGATAACATCACTTCTGCCTTAGAAAAGTTTTGTTGAAGATATTCGTAATTTTGGAACTTTGACCATGGTAGTGGGTTATTGTTTGTGATTTATGAATTGAGTGATAAAATTTGATAAATTGAGAATGAGATTGAAAACTTGAGATTATGAATTTGAGAAGGGGAAATTTGAGATTTTGAATTGAGATTGGAGGAGTTGGTGAAAAAAAAATCACTCCCAACTTCCCCATTTATAGAAAAATGTTGCCATCGGCCTACCCTCCGCCCCGCCCACATGTTGCGCCCTTGCATTGCCGCTACCTATTGCACCCCTACCCCCCACTTGTCGTCGTTGACTGTTGCGCCACCTGTTGCCACACGACCCTCACGCCCGCATAGAGCTGCACATCGATCGTTGCCATAGCCCCGTGCGACTACACCTCCTGACTGTTCGACACAACAGTTGAAGGCCGACTGGCAACTGTTCCCCGCATCGCATGCGTTGACTATTCCACACATGACACACTTCTTCTTCCTCTCTTGCTCTCCGACTTGACGACTCAACCTCTCTCTTCTTCTTCTCTTCTTCTCTTCTTCTCATCTTCTTCCCATCTTCTTCCTAACTTCCCCTCTTCTTCTTGGTCAAACCCTAGTCTGTCGATGACCTGATGTTGTTGCCTGTTACTATCATCAAATTACACCTACTTGCCTCTACTAGCCCCACCCCCTACTGGACCCTTGTCAGGCTACCATTGCTATTGATGACAATGGAGCTCTATAGCTCTACCCCTTAGTCATGCAATCTCGTGTCAGGCCGTGTCATGTCAATTTTGTGTCAGTATTCATGTCATGCTGAGTTGACACGAATTAGCTGAAGGCTAACCCAGACACGACCTATGATACAAATAATTATTCGTATTGTGTCATTAACCAACACAGTCAAATCGGATTAAGTTGTGTTGACCCAACATAGCCCAATTGACATCTCTAATAACAAAATATAAAAAAGTTGTATTAAAAAATGCTCACATCATCACAACATTGGGAGTGATATATGATATCAAATTTAAAATTAGAATTAGTTTTATAAATAAAATTGAAATCATATAATAATTGTATATAATTTAAGTAATAAAAATTGATATGTTCAAATCTATATAATAATAATAATATTATTGAAAGTAATTTTAGTATATTAATCCGTTGGTATAATGTTAGAAATTTTTTTTTGGTGAATAAGATAAATATATTGATGTGTAATAAGATATGTATATTGATATGTGCACTTTCAATTCATTTGAAACTTATACAGATGTTTAAATTTGACATTTTGTGTAATTTCATTACGTGCAAAAATACTCATTTTTGAATTCATTTCCTATCATTCTGATTTTCTGTCAATTTCAAGATTATTGTTACTTTTTTTTATATTAATTTTACGTGTGTCTTGATAAAATGAATTTTAATACTAGTGGTATCATTAAAATATATTTTCTTTGGTGATGCTCTAGATGAATGGTCCAAATTTAAATAGATTTAATCTAAACTATTGAAAGACTCTAATAAAAAATACTTTTTTAAATAGATTTTTTTAAAATATTATAAAAAATATATAACTTAAAAATTAGACACTACTAAAAAAAAGTATTTCTAATAATGCTAGAAGAATTGACACTTTTTATAAATAACACTTATATATTTTAACATTTCTATTATATTAAAGAGTTCGCTAAAATTCTATTTACTTTTAATAAATACAAGATGTGGTCATATTTAAAAGTGGGACCTATTTAAAAAAAAGGTAAGTCCCATTTTACAGTGAGATCTATATATGCATTTAAAGATAAATTAACTTTAAAAATGTCTAATTTTTTTTGTGAGCATTCATATGAAACCGAACCTCTGTAGAATTTATTACATTCATTAAAGTTTGAATGTTGCTATTTATTACATGAAAATAAAATTATATCTTATTTGAAATTAAGTTTTAATTATTAATCTTTGATGTTTATTGTAACAAAAATGTTCTAAGAGTTGTTATTTAAATGTTTCAAAAAATATAATTATTTGTGTAAAAAGGGAAGGAAAGTAATTTTATATTACATTACTTAGATGAATATTACTTTTATATGTTAAAGGTAAATTAATTACAATATTATGATAAAAATAAATTTTATTAGTTAGGTACATATCTGTTAAAATTTGTATAATAATAATATTGTTAAAAGTTTGTAAAAAGTTAAAGTTGAAGTTAAATCATAAAAGTCCTAAATAAGTATTTGAAATTGAACTTAAATTTATTTGCTATTAATTAATTTTACAATTAAATGAAAATTAAAATAAAGACAATCTTATGATAGAACTCTTTTATTAATTATCAATTAATTTTAAAATAAATTTCAAGAATAGACATATAAAAAGTCATAATCAATCAAGAAACATGTGATAATTTTTTTACTTATTATTAGTTAATTTAAAGATAAAATTTTGAACTTCTAAGTAACAGAACATTAAAATGGTAATTCTGCTGAAGACATACAAAATTCTACTATTCTATTTTAAAAACTTGTAATATTCTGAATAATTTATATATATATTTATAGTCATTGCTTGTCTTTTGCATGGACAATAAGGTTTGATGAATTTTCACAATTTTTATTTATAATGTAATTACCTTGAAAAACATTAAAGCGGTAGAATTATTTTTAATCATTCTTTTTTAAAAATGTCTCATTTCTCTCATTTATATTTTAAATACAATTTTTATTATAAACATAAATGGGCGAGCTATTCACGATTTTACCCTTCCACAACGTCCAGTCCCACGTCACCGATCCGGTCCGTAAACCAGCCAATAGATGATAACCACACGGATCATGTATTTTCTCCGACTAATCTCGTCCGTCGGATCTCAACATCCACACCAACCAAACCAACCGATCCATCGTCCCGCGCCTATAACTATCAGACCTTTCACACGTACGAACTCGTTCGATCGTCTGATTGGTCTCGCTGCAGGAAGCCGATGGCCCGCACGAAGCAAACCGCCCGCAAGTCCACGGGAGGGAAGGCCCCCCGGAAGCAGCTGGCAACGAAGGCGGCGAGGAAGTCGGCTCCGACGACCGGCGGTGTGAAGAAGCCCCACCGCTACCGCCCGGGTACCGTCGCCCTCCGTGAGATCCGCAAGTACCAGAAGAGCACGGAGCTGCTGATCCGGAAGCTGCCGTTCCAGAGGCTGGTGAGGGAGATCGCGCAGGACTTCAAGACCGATCTTAGATTCCAGAGCCACGCCGTGCTCGCCCTCCAGGAGGCTGCTGAGGCTTACCTCGTAGGTTTGTTCGAGGACACTAACCTCTGCGCAATCCACGCCAAGCGGGTTACGATCATGCCTAAGGACATCCAGCTCGCCAGGCGCATTCGTGGTGAACGTGCTTAGGTGTTTTGGAGAATCAGATACGCCCTAACGATTCTTGCTTAGGTTACGATCCTTCTGCTATTGTATGTGAATAACACGAATAACGCATCCCGAACGATCGTTTCGTTTCGTTTCGTTGTGTGCTTGGTTTTCATCTGGATGGAATTATATAAATACTTATCCTAAGTTTGATTACTACATGCAAATTATTGGTACAAGCTTCCATCATATCCGATATCCATTACTTGTACTCTCTTTGGTGTCTACAGCCTTCTTCAAACCAACCCTGAACTATTCAAATGTTGCGCAATCGCAAGCGGAAGAATGTGGAATTTTGCTATGCAATCAAGTAAAATTTTGAATGCTTCAACAGGCGGCGTGTAATGTTATTATTATATGGTGTTAACTATTATCATCCTCAACACCTATGTGATTGAGTATTGTAGCATATAATAATTTGAACATAAAAGGGGGTTTGTCTATACCGGAACAAACCTTATAATTAAGGGTGCTTAGAATTATCTATTGTCTGGTTCGATTCGAATAAACCTTACCCATGGAACTCTTCGTGAATTTTAGCCACACAAGCAAAATACTAAAATTATTGTCAAATAAATAATTATAAATCTAGGTACAAACAGAATAACGTTACATTCGTGCTCCATCTCTCGCACTTCTCTTCACACTTGCCGACTTGCGGTCGGTTGGTTGCTTTCGTTTTATTGTTAACGAATATCGTCAGCATTGTAACCATTAATGCAAAAGTTTTGTCACGGAAAGCAAGGATTCTTTGTTTATGTGTATACTTTTATTAAAATATAATTAATATAATTATTTAAATAAATTTTTATTATCTAAATTATTATATAATTTTAATTTCATTTAACTCAAAAGTTTAAATTTTTTTATCAAATGTATTTTTTATTTATGTTATTATTATATTTTAAGATTTTATTGTATTTATTAAATTTATAAATTTTATCTGTATAATACCTGAAGTTTTAATTTCTTCTATTTCTTGTTACGTACGTAAATATCTTAAATGTAAATTTATTTCTTATCTTTTCTTGGCATTTTTATTTTTTATTGAAAATATTTTTCCATCACTCCTTGTTCTATCATTTTCGGTCACATAAACCCTCTAAAATTTACCTAGCTATGTAATGCAAAATTTCTGAGATAGTTTTTTAATATTAATTTTATTATAATATTTAATTATATTAATATTTAAAAATATAATTTTAATATTAATATTATTTATTTAAATATTAAAAGATATGTGACCTATTTTTTTAACAGGGCAAGAATTTAAAATGTACAGTTTACATTTAAAAATAATAGTTGAAAAAATATTATTTTCAAACACATTCTTATACTTAACAAATATTTTAATTCTCTTGTCACGCTTCTATTTGTATAATTTCGTGATTTTTATTTAAATTTCATTATTATAACATTTATAAATTTAACCCACCAAAAAAACATTTATAAATTTAAAAATTATTTATATTCGTTCAAATCAGTTACATAATCAGTGGTAATTTTTTAGCAATCGCTTCAACTAATAATGCCTTTTCACTATTCTTTTTAATGTTGACTTTTTTTTGACTTATAAAAATTTTAACTAAATTTTTTATTAGTTTACGTAATTTTTTATTAATTTTAAATGCATAAATTTTTCTATAATTTATATTTTTAAAAATAATAAAAATATAAAATAGTAAAAATTATAATTTTTATTATTTTTAAAAATACAAATTCTGTTTAAAATGATAATGGTGAATATACTTGCAAATTCTGTTGAATTCATTAATGATGGTGGAATTAGATTTTCTTTATATAATTTGGTGTGGAAAATTAAGGCTCCTTGGAAAAGCAAAATCCATTTCTAACTTGTTATTTAAGACAAAATTTTTACTGGATCCAATCTCACTCTGAAGGATTGGAATGGTGATCTGGTTTGTACTTATTTTTTATGTTTTTTTGGTAAAGAATTTTAATTCAATTCGACTAAAGGGATGTTTGTATACATAAAATTAAATAAAAATAAATTTATTAGAATTCATTTTTTAATAAGAATTAAATTGAGTAAAAATGAATTTAGTATAAATGTATTTGTATATTGATTAAAATTGAATAAAATTAAAAATATGATTTATCAAGATTTAACCGTGTATGATTATGAAATATTTATTGAACAAAAATAATGATATGTAATTACATGGTAAGTACTAAGATTGTGTATAACAACAAATATTATTGATTTTCATTCGATTCACAAGAAAGAGGTGAGAATTTAATTCTCAACCTTCCTTTTATACTTATGAGAGTTGAGAATTGAATTATTGTCCCCACACAAATGCCTAAATTAGTTAAAATATTTAATTCCACTCAATTATACTAGCACAAAATTTGATCCATTTATACATATAAAATTAAATGAAAATGAATGGTTAAGAATTTATTTTCTAGTTAAAATTGAATTAAATGAAATTAAATTCAATGAAGAGGTGTTTGTGTACATCGTAGAATTGAATAAAATTTAAAATTGTAGTATTTGTGCGTAAACATGATTAGATATAATTGAATTTATTTTTTATTTTAAAAAATAGTAAAAAATTAATATATTTTAAAATTTAATAATTAACTTTTTGAGAAAGGTAAAAGTTACAAGATGTCTTATAGAAGGAGGATGAATGGAGAGATTTCACTCAATTCACAAGGAGAATGTCGGAATTGAATTTTAAATCCTCTTTTAAATGAATTCTATGAAGAAATTAAATTTTATCAGAAAAAATTAATACAAATACCCAAATTAGACAGAATTGAATTCCCTTCAATTCAATTCCTCACAATTCCATCCATACAAACCCCTCCAAAGACATTTCTAATCATTCATTGAATATTCTACCTCTCATTATTTTTGCTATTCATAATCATATTTTAAATACCTTTTTAAAGAATGGTGTTTTGGGATTCTTATTTTCTTTTGTCACCTTTGATTATGTAAGAATAATGTTGTTTTAAACGACAATCATATAAATCTTGACTCTTTTATCACTAAGGTTTTTATTCATGTTGCATGTTGATTAGATCATTCAACTAATACTTGCAACTAGTATGTTCTTGTCTTTGCTCATTGCTCATTGGCATATACATGAGTGAGCTTTTTAATACTTACAACAATAGACCAATACAAAGTGTTGGATAGCTCATTCTATTATACAATTGACATTTTTTTATGAAAAATAAGTTAAATAACAAGTAAGGTTAATGGTTTCATTTAGTTTAACTTTTTTTAATGTCTAAAATACTTTCAATATCATTTTTACTATATAAATTTTAATTATCAAAATTACTATACAATTCTAACTTTGACCTTGTTTGTTTACGAGATAATTACTATGTATCTTCATTTTTTACTATGTATCGTAACATTTTACGGTAATACTTATCAAATAATTTTAATATTTTACATTAAAAACTATATCAAAACACTTATATCATAAATTATGTACTTTTTAAAATAACATGAACTTCATCTCACCTATTTCTACCACTTAAATAAATGTATTATTCGTTTATGAAATTAGCTTCATCTTGTGTTTTTTTATTGATGATATTTAGGGCCATTTGTGTAACCTGGAAATTTTAAAAAAGAAATTTTGGAAAAGGAAAAGTAAAGAAAATTGAAATTTAGTAAAAAGATGCTTAATGAATAATCTAGAAAATTCACATTTTCATTTGTACACGAATGAGAAATTAAAAAAACTTTTAATATAGATTTTAGCTACATGGTTAATAATAACTTTAAAAAATAAGTTCAAATATTAAAAATTAAATTTTTAATTGTTTGATTGCGAAGTTGGAGAGTAGTTTTCATGGTTTTCGTGATATTCAATATGTAAAATAAATTATTCATTCGATTTTCATGATTTTTTACCTTACGGAGAGTAATCGTGATAGATGAATGTTTGTAACAGATAATCGATTGTGATAGAGGAGTGATGAAGGTGAATGAGGAAGATAAATGTGGATGAGTGACAAAAGTGGATGAGTGATTGTGAACATGAGCTTCAGTGATTGCAAATGTGAGATTTGACGATTGCGAGCGTGAGTGTGGCAACCTTAATTTTTGCAAAATAAGTAAAAAAATTGAAAGGAGGAAATGGTAAATGAGAAAAATAATTCATTTATATTACTGGAAAATTTTCAAATTTTTTCAAACTTTTCAATCTACATAAATAATTAAAATTAAAATTTTTTTTTCTTAATTTTCAATTTCCTGATTTTCAGTTTATATGCACGTACCTCCCTTAAATACTTATATTATAAATAAAGTAAAAAAATACTTACAAGTGAAACGTACGCATGAAATTCAAGCAAGGTGTACGTAAAAAGAAAAAAAAATTAAAATTAAAATTTAATAATTTAATATCAAAATTTATAACAAAAATTACTGGAAGATTATGTACGGTTGAGATGGAGGGATGGTAATGGATGGTACAGGTGGACGGTGGAGATCGTAAAAAGCCCGAGGGGTTAAATAAACAAAAAGCAAGGAATAAAACAGTCACGTCCGTCTGGTAGGCTAGGGCTTGCTCGTGTTCGCGCGCGGGGGCCATGGCGAACTTTGTCGAGGACCTGCATGCCAGTGAGTTCCGATCCCTTCCTCTTCCAATCTCAGCCGACGCTCGCCACCATACGTTCCCGGAAAGATGATCTAAGCATGTGTATTTCCGATGTTCTTGGTTGTGCTGTGTGCTCGTGCCCGCGGAACCTGGGATTTACCCTCGCCGTCTGTGT
>JAMKPZ010002803.1:0-30047 GCA_024699675.1 Amphibolis antarctica
AGATACACCGTCTTCTCACAGGCCATGCACTTCTGCGAGGTCCCTGCGAAGGCCATGCCTCTCGCTCCGAAGCGTGGTGAGTGCGAGATCGCGTCGAATGCTGGGAGCCGGAACGGAAGAGACGGAGGAGGGCAGACTGGGACACGGAGAACCAGAGATATTTGTCGAGCGTCGTGACGTTTCCGCAGGCGACGAGCTAAAAAAAAACGGTAAAAATGTAGTTTTTCGTAGGAGTTTAAAATTAAATCGAGAAATTTTTCAGCCGTAAAATCCACGTCCGAAAATACACACGCTCCCATTACCTCAAATCCTCCGAAGTGTTTGAAAATGATAAAAAATAATAGATTAAATTTTTTATTATTTTTACTTTTTATTAATTTTAAAAGTATAAATTTTTCCTTAGATAGAATTAAAATTTGAATAATTTTATGAATAAATTTAAATTTATTTATAAATTTATATATTAAAATTTATATTATAATAATATTGTTAAGAATAATTTTAAAAGTCAACTGACGTTCTTTCCGAATAAAACATGTTTGTAGTTCGTTCACACGTGGAAAATACTTTTTCAAGAAATTTTAAAAAAATTACTTATTTTCTTGATATTTGAGCCTGTCCACGTCATCGATCAACACTCATCTCTCTCGGTAACGTTCCCTGCACGAACAGCAACCTCCAATGCATTTATGAGTTGAATTTCGTAAAAAAATAATAATAATAATAATTCATGGTAAAAATATAATAATATTAATTTTATTTTATAAATAATAAAAAATATAAAAATTATTTAATAAATATACTATAAAATATCATAATATATAATAAAAAATATGATCGTCTACACAAATGATGCCTTTAAATCATCTTTATTTGATAACTAGGTGTTTTAATCGAACGTAGTTAGAAATTTAAAGTTAAATTTTATTATCAGAATTAAATTTTATAATAAATTATAAAATTAAAATTTTTATATAAAGATTTATATAATAATGATAATATATAAAAATTTGTATAAAATTTAAAAAAGTGATGAAAATTAACTATTAGATTAAATATTTATAGAATCAATTTTTTATAAATACCATTAAAAAGTATTATATTTTTAAGATTAATAAATTTAAATCGAAATCGAAATCATTCGATTGAATTTACAACATAAGAACATATGCACATAAAATTTCATGTGAATCGAAAATATTTATCATGTTCATTTCTGAACTACTACAGAAAATTCATAACAGAAAAAATACGATACGACTTATTTGTTAGACCCTTGATGTGACGTTACGCCGCTGATTTCTCGGCGGACGCCGGACGATTTGGAACTCACGCACGTCTCGTCGTTCTTCTTCACCGCGTTCTTGCTCCGGCGGCCGCCGCCGCCGCCGTAATCTCCTCCCGTTCCGCTCACGATGTGGTGGTGGGGGGCCAGGAACCACCACAAGACGATGCAGAATACGGAAAAAGACCTGCCGAACGTCGCCAGACAGAGCAGAATCAGCCCCAACGCAACCCCCATGAACAAGAACGAGTACCGCCTTCCTCTGTCCCGGTCCTCCTCCTCCACCGGTGCAACAGCAAGAGTAGTAGTGCCAGCGGCGGCGTCGGCGAAGGTGTTCGTCCCTCTAGATGTCCCCCGCCTGTGTCCTGCCGTTTCCCCACAATTCCTGCTCTTCTTTCTCCCGACCTCCTTCTTCTTCTCGTGGAGCTTGACGACGATTGGTACGCAGTCGTCGGGCGTCGTCGTGATCTTGCGCTTCCTGGCATCAAGGTCGGCCAGAAGGTCGTAGAATTTGTCAAGACCTCTAGCCGAGTAAGGATTCTTGTTGTTTCTGTTGTTGTTGTTGGATCTGCTCTCCGTGTAGATGGTTGTCGTCGTCTTCTTCTTCGAGGAGCACCCGCTCCATGTCGCCGGCGACCTGCCACCGCCGTCGTCGTCTACCCGGGAAAAGCTTCTTGCCCCGCAGAACATAATGTCGTCTTCTTCTTCTTCTTCTTCTTCTTTCTCTTCTTCACTTTTAATATCATGTAAATTTTATTTTATAAAAATTAATTTTTTAATAAAAAAATTTATAAATAATATGAAAGTCTTTATCTACTCGTATTTTATTATTTTTCTCGACTAATTGATATAAGGGCATGGACGTCACCGACGGTGCTGGTGTCGGTCGCTCTTTTGAAATGGTCCTGCCATCTTTTGCTTCCATTCCAAGTAATTAATTTTTGTAAAATATAATATCACCGCGTTAATTAAATGGATGTTGATTCTTTACAGATAATGTATAAAGTTACGATTTTTATTTGTTTATAAAATAAAAAATAAAAAAGCAGTAATTAGTGTCAATTGACCGATAATTTGACTAGTGATCAAGCTAACATGGCAACGAGTGATTTTTCCAATTAGTTTAAATGAAAATGATCTACCAATAATTTTTTCAACCGGTTTAAATGATTTTGCCAACAGATTTATTAAGTTTTAATGGTTGGTTTCAATGGTTTTTTAACTAATTTAAACAATTTTTCCAACAAATTTATATGATTTTCCTCGTTGGTCTGGGTGATTTTTCTAACTGATTGAAACAATTTTATTGATTGACCAACCATTTTTTCACCGATTTAAACGATTTTTCTAGCAAATTTATCCGATTTTACCAACTGATTTAAACGATTTTGTCAGTAAATTTATCTGATTTTATTAACTAGTTTGAGTGATTTTTAAAAATTAGTTTAAATAATTTTGTCGACAAATTTATTCGATTTTACCAAAAATTATAAAATAAAATTTTATTTTTTAATTAAATATCAGTTGAACAAGAGAAAAATATCGTCAAATATTTAATATTTTATTAGTGTGAACTCAAAAGTAAAGAATTACAATATTCACAGAGAAGAAAATTAAAATTATAATAAATTATTAAAAAATTTAAATTTAATTTAAATTAACAAAAAAGTAATACTACTATATACATGTATAGATAGATAGATACATAGAGAGACAGAGCAGTCGGTCAAAATCGTGTTGGGGGCGAAGGGGGAGGGGGAAGGGCGAGCCGGTGAAATGGGGTTGTGCTCTTCGTGTTTTGAGTCCTCAGAGACGAGGAGCGAGGAGGAGAGGGTGGTGTCGGAGGAAGCGCGGAGGAGAGCGGCGGAGGCCGCGGAGAAGAGGTATGAGATTGCTATTGCTATTGTTTACTGCTGTCCCTGTTCTTATTGCTTTGCTTTTTGGATTGGAGGAGGCTGATGCAGTTGGGGTTTGTGCCTTCTGCAGGCAGGAGGAATTCGAGAAGTCTGCCGCCGGGAGGGCCGCAAAGGCGCAGATGGCGGCGATGTCCAAGGCGTCGCGGGGTGATGACAGGGGCGAGCCGGTGCTCAAGGTTTGTGCGAGTGTTTGGTTGGTTAATTATGCTTGCGATGTGTTTATTTGTGATGGCGGTGATCGTTCTTACTTTTTCTCGGTTTCTTTGGTGCCGGTGGCGGATGCAGTGGCAGATGGGGTGATGTCAAGCACCGTGGCTGATCGGTTGTATACAGAAATGTGAGTGTTGAATCGCGTCTTTGCTTGATGATGCTTCGAATTTTTGTGGTTTCTCGCTAGTGTTCTTCATGATTGTTGGTTGATTTGTTTCAAGGTAGGTTGAATCCTGAGGTCGATGTGGTCACGTAGAGTTTCTCTTGATTTTTAAGTGGTTTACGCCATTTTCTGCGATTATATGAAATTAAATTATGTGTTTAAATAACGAGTCATATTATTTACTGTAAGCTTTGTGCCCTTGCGAAAGTGTATTTATCATGGCCATCTTAAATTGTTTGAAGAAAGTGAAATTCCATGTTTGTGGTGTAGGTGAAATCTTCCTGGGTTATTGGAAAAATATTTTAAACTTTTTTAAAAAAAATTTAATTCTAATTTTATACAAATTTTTATGTATTATTACCATCACACAATATATAAATTATCGTCACATTAATTACCATACAACTTCATTTACCATTTCTAACTTTAACTTCATCCAATTTCTGTACCCACTACCCAACTCATATCGATTACACATCCGTACATCATGTCAACACAAACCCCAAAGCCTTTTCACAATTTAAATTCACAAGATTGTATGTCTATCCATTGAAGTGATTTTAGATAGAGTGTGGTCAGTGTGCCGGAGTTTTAAAAATGTTACTTTATCGTATGTTTCTGGTTTCATTCTAAGGTTTTCTGCTTCTTAATTAGTGGAGCTCTTTACTTTTGCTTTTGGGTCCAGAAGGGCTCTTTCCATTAGGTATTGTATCAATTTAACACTTGAATGAAATGTGACCGCCAGTACCACCATTGTCTACATCTGCCCATTTACCAATTTGGTCACTTTCTTAGAATAGTTGCTTGGAAAACTTGCTAATAGCCATATTTACCATTTTTTGACGACTGTAACATTAACTTTTGATTCAATAACAGACTTTGAGATGTAAAATATCTCCGACTGCATCAATTTCGAAAGAGTTTGTTTTTTTTTGTATGAAACAAGCCCTTAGTTAGGAACCCACATACTGCAAGCTTTTACATTACAGTTCGTTTTTTGTCGTTCAACAGAATGCTCATTCTTTTCATATTATTTGTGATTGATAGCCAAAAGCGCAACAGTGGTTTACAACTTGCTTTTACGGGAACATGCACTTCATTACCCAAGTATATTTCTTGTGTTGTATACTGCAGCTCCTTGTGTATTGTCCATCCCAGGAGATATCAGCTAGGCTATCTGTCCTATATTAATCGATCTTTTCAGAAAGAAATCTTGATTCTTGATAGCCTCTTAAAAAGATGATTTTATTTAGGTTGATTTTAAAAACTTTATCATTTCATCAGAATTCATGGCTTGCTGTTCGGCTGTTGTCCTCAACCAATAAGGCACGTTGAAGGTTTCTAGACTAGATATCCACAAGCTGATGCATTTCATATCCACCGTACCCAGTTTGCTCGTAACCGTGTTATTGATTAATGAACGAGCGTTTCTGTAAGAAATTGTGAACATTTACGGTCCATCGTCTATCGGTTGTATTTGAAAATATGTTTCCTAGAATAAGGTTTGACCAATCTGGCACTATTTATACTTCATAATTTCTTAGGTCTGCAATAATCAGGAAAAATGTAGCTTTGACAGGAAATTTATTTGAAGTTTGATATATAGAAACTCGAATGTGAGAATTACTGAATTACATTGTATTTCTACTCATCAAAGTGGTTGAGAATATTATGACATTATTTGTTTATGAATTTTTTATTATGTATTTTTTTATTTTTTACTATACATCAAAATAATCTACAATATAATATTTTATACTAAAAATTATATCAAAATACGTAAATCATATAATTTCTTAAAAAATATAAATCTCACTTTACTTAATTCTACCTTTTAAACAAACATACCTTCCAATTTAGATTGTTGTATCTTTTTCTCTTGAGAATCTCATAAGATTAGCCAGGATAAATTATGCCATCCGCTTTTGATTGTGGCCATAACGATCTGAAGCACATGAAATTTCCTAAAAACACTTTGGAAAAATAACTACTAAATGTTTTTTATTCAATCATTGAATTGTTTTAACTTGTGGCCTTTCATATGGTTTAATTGAATTTTTAAAGTAAAGATCAATAGTCGATGCCTGAAAGTGTTCTCGATATATGACACCGGGAACAAACAAGTTATGAAATCTAAAATAGCATTCCTATTGCTACTCACGTGTTTGTATTGAAGCAATAAAAACATGTCAGCTAATGCATCTCGGTGGCAAGCCGAAATCAAAAAACAAACAATTACGAAATAAATAAATAAACAAATATTCAAGGATGAGAAATTTCTTTTGTATGAAAACTAGTATTTAATTACAACTAGCATTTACAGTGAATTTATGCTTTGGGAAGGGGTGAGAAATAATGTGAAATAGTAAAAATAATAAATCAAATTTTTTTACCATTTCTAATCATTTCTTACCGTTTCCAAAAACACAAATCTCTTTTAATTACCAAATGTATGGACTAGACATGGCATAACCAGACGGAAGAAGTTTCAGATTCTGGAAATCTTGCGTACATACACATACAACGTAAAATAGAATGGGGGTTGGCAAGAAAATTTTCATAAAAATCAAAGGCGCAGCATACCTTGATAAGCCTCTGCGGTTTCTTTTTTGTTCAACTCTCTTGCATTGACGAAGGCCCCCCACCCTGAGTATTTCTTCGGTACAGCAACTGCAGCCATCTTCATCTGCAAAAATCTTAATATTATGCCACCTAGCATATATATAAGGGGATGTGCCAAGAGGATGGGCATGAAAAATGACGAAATAATGATCACATTGGAAAGAGAAAGACGCCTTCTTTTAGTCTTTTGTTCTTCCATGCTTGTAGAATTTCTCGTGCTGACGGAGGCTCGGCCTGGAAATCAGTGTCGACTTGGTTGGTTAGTGATTCAAGTATCGTTCTTTCGGGATCAGTGCCCGGCATACCGTAATCTGAATCCGATCCACATGCATTTCCAGCAGCAACTGAATGGAAGGAAGCATGATCATCACCACAGCTGTACGAGCGAAAAGCATCAGCGGCGGTAGACTCCCCATGGCTGTACTCTTCCACAAAATTTTTGGATACGCCAGGCATGTCTCTGTAGTTTTCAAGTGGTCTAACTTTATGTTTTGGGGTATCATTGTCAACGGTGAGAGCAAAATTGTCATTGGGCATTCCATTTATGCGTCTTGTAATATTACGATCATAAGAATCTAGCATGCCTTCTACAACATCACCAGGAGGAAAATTCCCATCTGGTGATTTTCTTTGTTTGCAAAGGTACTGCAATGATTTTATTAAGCTGTGTACAGGGTCTTCTTTAACAACACTGCTACCAACAAGAACGTCCAATAACCCAAGCATTTTGTCTCCATCTATGCGATCCTTGTTTCTCTCGAAAATGTTGATCCACTGACTTTCACTTACTTGCATGGAAGCATAAGCCATGCCGTTTATGAGAGGGACTGCTCTTTCATAGTTTTGTTGAGCAACAGCAATGCACAACAATTCAGTGAACAATGACAGGTGAGGGACCTCGCCTGATCCCAATATGTTGTCAAATGCGTGTTCCAAAAGATGTGACTGCAGTGAAAACGATAACGAACATATTAAAAAAATAAAAACTGCAAAACAATATTTTCAGCTATTAGCTATTGCAAAAACATTGAAAATCTACTCTGTCAAAATGAAGGATATGAAAAGTGTTAAAATACACCTTCAAAAGTCTTTGAACAATGGAAAGAAGATCCTTCATAATATAAAGAAAAGGTTCATCGCATCATACTTGATGTAAGACTATTTTAATACTCCCTCACACTTGTAGTGAACCATTAAATCGACAAGTGTTCACATTACACTGTCTAGACGAAATACTCAAACCAGAACGACTTACGAGACACATGTTATGAACCTACTTTAATACCATAACTTTGATACCATATTAAAATACACTCCCAAAAGTCTTTGGACTATGGGAGGAAGGTCATTCATAATATAAAGACAAGGTCCACCATACTCAATGTAGGACTATTCCAACAAAAAGAAAGGAAGCAAAAACAAAAAAAAAATCCACAACTAGGTTTTATATTCAACACATGACATATAATATTATATCGCCTTGAGGAAAAAATTACATAATGCAAGGCATGCAATCTATGATCTCAGGTTCCAAGATGTCTGAATTACAATTAGAGAGGTCATGTCCAAGTAGGAATTGCTGAGTTGAGACTTGAGTCTTAAAATGGATACCTTAAGAGTATGGTACTAGTAATTGTTTACAGCATTTTCACGTCATTAAGGCAAGCAATGGCAAGGATTCTAGTGCACTATCGTTATCAAGCTTTCCTAACCTTGAAAAGAGTGACAATGAAAAGTTACACCTTTAGGCCTCCCATGATGATTTCAACTAACGAATGATGTTAAAGGTTCCACTATGTATGAATTAAGCATCAAAACAACAAAACAGGTGGTTGCAAGATTTAAACCTAATTGTCTACTTTGTAGTTCTATGCTTTTCTTTATCTAAATATTTCCTTCTGCTTGTATGTCTTAACTTTCTTTTTGTATGGCATTCTTCTAGTGCCCTTGCATTGATCCCTTATCGCCTACAATCTGATTTTTGCCATAAAAATTCCCTAAGATTAAATCACTTATAAATAGGATTCCATTGTGAAGTTATAAACATTAATTGTTATTGTAGTAGTATTTTGTAGAAATATCTCACCTTCCCAGCTCTGGATGCTTGAACCAATAGCTTTGTGTACCTCTGTTGAGCTAGCTGGTAACCACACAGAGTCATCTCCTTGTAAATATGCTCAAAATATTCCCACTGATGGGAAATAGCAGATGCCTCAAGCATCAGAATGTATGAATATGCATCTGGAGTAAGTGAGTAAATTGTTTTTCCAGCCTCAAACAATTCCTTAGCTTTGGAAAACATGTCTCTTCGGCTATAAACTTTCAACATGGCATTTATTGTTCCAATGTTAGGATCACAATAATCTTTCATGTGCTCAAAGATATTGGCACAATCAAGGAGATGTCCACCATCCATGGAGGATTGAATCATGCCAGTGAATGCCACTTCAAGAGGCTTAGTGAGAGGAAGTCTTTTCAGTTTCTGAATCTATTGGTGGTCCACCAGTCCAAACATCTCAAGTCAGATGAATTAAACCATGAAATATTCAAAATGATATACTAAATTCTCATACAAAAAGGAGGAAAATGGATTTTTCACTTTAAATACTTTCCATATAAAAGCCATTTTCACTAAAAGAGCAAGATCATCAGTTGAACAGGAAACCACAAATAATTCAATAGGTTAACTGTTAGAATAGTCCTACATTAGTAAAAAAGCGGAGACAACTTGTAAATATATAAGGAGAGAGTACTTCACTCATAATTAATTGGTTTTGAGTTGAATGTGTCATATTTCTAAATAGTATCAAAGCTAAATACAAACATCTGGGTCAAGTCTCTACACATCTATGGGATCTTAAAAAAGAGACAATTATAAGACCTAAAAAAGACAAAATACGGGAGTGTTGAAAATAATCCTGTATTAGTAACAGTAGAGATAATTCTTGCAAACAAATAAGAAGAGACCTCTCCAATTATTAACCAATTTATTTTAAATTAGATATTTTACATTTCTACACGAGAAACATCCTATGAGGTGCAACAAATCATTTATAACATCATCCACAAGCTTGTAGAACATGCAAAACACCATGTATTATAATCTAAGCCATCAATTTAGCAGGTTCATTACTGTACTAGCTTTTTCTGTTGAACGCACAAAGCAGTTTATTATGAAGGTTAATAGGGAAATCTCCCATTGATGAGTATTGAACAGTATATTACGCCATGCCTAAGTGCATATCAAGTGAGCTTGTAAGAGGATGATCAACCAGAAGGTAAATTTACAAAGTGGTGGGAACATATGTAGGCGCCCACAGAAAAAAGCTGTGGTGCCTCTCATAAGTTCATAGGATAGGCCCCATGTGAATGGTGGGGCCCCCACATTAAAAAATTACGTGTGTGAGAGGCACGCACAGCTTTATTGCTGTGAGTGCCTACATACGTAATTTTCTGATTTATAAAAGTGAGCATCCTTGTTCAACTTGCAATAATAGAAATCATGGGCATAAATTAGCATCATGAGACCATTTAATCTCCATTCTATCAGTACAAATAAAAACGTACCTCCACCAAAGCATCCTTCCACATTCCATTATTGCAAAGGCAACATACCAATTCATAATATACACTGGCTTCTCCAATGATTCCCCTCTGTTCCATGTCCCTGACCACCATGATGGCATCTTTTACCCTACCTTCTCTCCAGAAGGCTCTTACAAGAACTGCAAAATCAGGACCAATGCAATATAAGTAAGAGTGATGATACTTCGTAGATTTGGCAGGAATTTCTTTATTCCCCCTACTTTTGTAGGTTGTAGCTTTCAATGCTAATCCATTTCTCTGCATTGACTCGAATAACTTGTGCATAACATCATATTTTCCAGCTTCCAACATAACCTATAAACAAACAACCCCTGTAAGGCTAAATGCACGGTTGAAACTTGACAATAAACACAAGCACTAGTGCCTTTTTATCACAGGAAATTAACATGTAATGGAGAAAAAATCCTGTTATATCATTCATAACAGGAGTTTAAAATCCCAAGTATCAACCAAATATAATATTATATCTATCATTCCCTTTTATTTTCCACATTTTATTTTGTTTTAATAATATCGATAAATCTGTAGGAATTTTGTAGCATGCATGGGATGTAATAAATCATAAGATATACTGCTTATTTGAAAGCAATAACAAGTATTTTCTAGATTTTCTGGAATGTAGCCTAGGATGTGAGATTGGCATCAACCTTTTTATATCAAAGCTACAAAATGAATCAATGAATTGAGATTGTATTATCTAACTGTTGAACAAGAAAGTCTAGAATATTTTTTCACACAATTTTTAGTTATCTTATTATAAAGAAAATGCTTAAGCATTAATAGGACTATTACAAAATGTCAGATCATGCTGGGCTCAGGGCTTCGAAGGATGTGATGATGCCATATGACTAAAACTATTCCTAACATGCATAAAAAACTAGAATAGATCATTTCTAGTTGCTCCGCCAAGGATCAAGTATAAAATGTGACCACTAACTAGTATACCTCCATTGCAAGACCATAAGTTGCTCCATTGGGATTCAGACCAGCACACCTCATCTCTTTCAGCACCCATGAAACTCCCTTCCACTGACGTGTTGGGACACAAGCATTAAGAACCTAACGATGATGCCAGAAAATATCAACAAAAATGGGTAATGAAATGATACATAATCATAGATAGGGAAATAACATAGTTACTGCATTGTATATGACAACATCAGCTTCCAAACATGGGTCCCAGTTTTTTCTCCTCATATTCTTTAGCTTTTTGTTAGGCTTCTGCTTCATGGACTCGACGGTGTGAACTAGTTCCTTCACAAGACCAGACTGACCAAGAGTAACAGCAATACTATGATAAGCAGCCATATCAGGATATATTTGGCAATCGTCCTGGACATTGTTCACTTATGGAATTACATTGCAATTATATCGTTTGGATAACAAAAGGAATAGTTTTATGAGACATGAATGACATGTTCTTACTCGCATAATGTTGAAAACATGAAGAGCTTCACTTGGCTTTCTTGCTTTCCCAAGCACAGACAAGAGCTTTGTATAAACAAACCTACAAGCAGTTTTCCTTTTGGAAAAATGGAAAATGATTCCTTTAATATAAGAAGATCTATAAAATTTCACCTGCTTTGGCTGTGCCTATATTCCTTTTGACCATAAACCCAATCCACAACAAACATTGCTTGCTGCCAATTACCATGAGCTCCTAGTTGTTCCAGTATTTTGATTAAACAATTCTCAGCAAAAAGTAATCCCGACTGTCTCATCACCTTTGGAAACTTCCAATCTTGTATACTAAGATTTGTACTGCTCAACCTGGACCGCAAACTAGATATCCTAAATAATTTATCATGCTAACACCATAAAAATAAATAAAATGTTTACTGGAAAAAAAACTCAATTTGCATATGCATTGATTGGGACTTGTATGTATATTTTCTGATGAGAAGTGACATATTATATGACTTGTGAAATTAGATGTTGAAACTTGTAGGTGAATTTTAAGACGAAAATTTGAATTACAAATTTGAAATTTTGATATTTAAATCATAAATGTTAAAATAAGTGTTGAATTTTTTTTTTGAGCTTTTAATTTTATAATCAAGTTTTTTTACTATTTGGATCAAGCACATGATTACATGTATGGACATGGCCAATATGTATGGATGTGTAAATTTTCTCAACATGTGCAAGACCAGATGTCTGTTGGATAGGACCCCATCCAGACATCCGCCTGGACATCAATTGGCATGTAGAATAGGCAGGAGGTCATCCAAATGTCCGTTTAGATCTTCTAGACAACCTGACAGAATGTCCATTTCTGGCTATTGATTTATAATTGCTAATTTTATTAATTTCTATTTTCTGATGCTTAACTATGCATCAATTTATACAAGGCCTTGGTGGACTTCATGCACAATGTATTGATATAAATGTCCCATCTTTCTACTCTTGTACACTCTTCCACCAAGATCATTCCTGTTTTGATTCTCACATTTTTTACTCTCAAGTTGTGTAACTTAAAAGTTGTATAAGGTATGATATTGAAGCCAAGCCAGACTAATAGATTGAACTTGAGCTTGATGCAAAATTGATTTTTTACCTAAAAACCTAAACCAGGGTAAACAAGATTATACTAATCCAACCAGCCTATTAATCCCTTGGTTAGGGACGAAAATTTTGCCCAGTATTCATTGAGCAACTTCAGTTCAACTCATTAAAAGTTCAGCTCAAACTTGACTCAATTATAAATGAGCCAAGCTTGAACATTGTTAGTTCAACTTACCTTGACTCAAATAAGGCTCATTTAAAACTATATATTATTATTTCTAATATTTATGATATATAATAGTGTATATATATAAGGAAGTATGCATAAATTACAATTTTTACATTGTTCTACTTAAACTACTAATATTTGTACAAGTGCATCATTTTATATTATAATTTACGAATCTTAATTCTCTGCTTTCAAAATTACCTTTACGGTGTTGGATTTCTTATAAAAAGTATAGTATTTATTACCTTTTTAATACATAAATATACATATTTCTTTATTAAATTACAAGAAAACCAATTTTTTAACTATTTACATAACTTTTTAACATAATTTTAAAGACAAAAAAGATGTCAGATGAATGGCAATACACACCTATGAAAGACAAGTATGGTTTAGTTTCAGAAACAGTGATGTAAAGGAAAATTGTATACAAAGGGTTTTACACACATATGAAAAACAAATAGTGGAATCACATGTTTGTGTGTAACTGGACGGATGTAATTGCTAAACCATTATAAGATTCCATGTCTGCTATGCTGAATGAACCATTATATACTGGTATGATAATTTACTTGCATAACTTGTAAATAGCTACAAGTTTTGGTGCCTTTCGATCAAATTTTCCTACACAGATTAACCAATAATAGAGCAATTTGATCGAGAATGTCTACCATCATGTCGAGAGCTAATTAAAATAAACGACAGTTCGGAAAAACTTTACAACGAATCGAAATAATGGCGCATCGATTTTTTTTGGAATATTTCTGAATACGGTAATAAAATTCACTTGCTGTAAAAAATATAAGAACTCCGAGAATATAAGGTTCTAATCTGATTCTGACACTAACACCAGCAAAAATGCCAGCTACTGGTACTATAAGAGAATAAACGTTGAACAAAGTACAACAGCACAAGTTCAAACCTGTGAACAAGCCATCGGATCTTGTCTTGGCCACTACCATTCCTCTGAGTCCAACCAGTTCGCCTGTTCTTCATATCTACAGCCAAAGCAGGATCTCCCCCTTCCGCTTCCTCCTCTTCCCTCTCGACATCGTCCTCCAGTAGCCACCGCAATCTCTCCCCGTTGCGCTCGGCAAGCATCTCCCTCAACTCCGCCAAATGTTCCCCTTTCAACCTCCCCCCATCCCACTCTTCCGTACCTAACTCCACAACCCCAGCTCTCTCCCACGGCCTCCTCCTCCCAACTTCGACCGCTTTCCGCACCTCGCTGTACTCGCGACGCATCGTCCTGAAGCGATCCTCCTCCTCGGCTAGCTTCCTCTGGGCCTCCGAAAGTGCAGAGGCTTGGGATTCCAGAGCATGTTTCTTGGATTTCCGAGCGGCCTTCTGGGCTTCCTTCTTGCGTAGGGCGTGAAGGATCTTTGGTGTCGGATTGACGCCGTAGCGGAGGAGGCGGCGGCGTATGGCGTCGGTGTTGGGAGCAGGACTTGGACTGGAAAGTGGCAGGGAGGTTTGCGGCGGTGGTGCGCCGGACGAAGCAGACATGGCGAGAGATGGACGAAGTAAGGTAGTGCGAGAGCGCGCTCGAGTGAGCGACGACTTGTTTAGGGGTAGAATGTTGACCTAGAATTGCGCTCAATGGACGAGAAATAGAAGTCTATCGATTTATTTTTTTTCACTCAGTTAATATATTAATTGAACTTAATTTTAATTAATATACTTTTACATAAATTCTATATATATCTTAAGTACGTTTTATACGTGAATTTAACTTTTCAAATTTATCATGCATGTTAATGTAAGAAAATAAAAAAAGAAACTATTAATTTATTAAAGACAATTTTGTCACAGATGTCAACATTATTGTAGATGCTACAAGTAGACCTGAAGTTCAAAGAAAAATAAAAAAGTGTCGTTAGAGTCGTTTTTCAAAAAAAATTAAACACATTTTCTATTTTTGAAATGGTAAAATATAATTATTTAAATTATAATTATCTTGAGATTTGTTTGCATACTTGAGCTCAGCGTTTCAATCACATGTCAAGATCTGATAACACCTGGCTCCTCGTTCCAGAATACCGTGGCAAGCAAAAGATAAATTCGATCAGAAATTTGAAATCTAAAAAATAAATGAGATCAAAAAAAAGTCTGTTCTCGAATCATCATTGAAGAGTAAATTCAAGTCTCATTGAGATTGATTTCAATTCTGTTTATAAAATTAATTTTAACTTTAATTCTATTTAACTTCTAAAATTAACTAGAATCAACCTCAAATAACACTGAAGAGCAAATTCTATCTCCTAGTGATAGAAAATAATCAAAAGTTTGGTGATCGTGGCGAGGCAAAAAAATACCTTGAACCACCAATTGTGAAATGGTAAACCAATAAAATGATATCTTAGTTAAAAAATCTTTTATTAGAACTTATGATCTTCAATTCAAAATTCAGTTCAAAGTAATAATTTAAAAAAAAAAAAATCTCACAAAACGATAAGCAAATAGTGCTTATTAATTTATTTTGCTTGGGCTCTGATGGCAAGTTATCTCCGACCTTTGCTTGTCCAGATTCTCCTGAAAGCCATATATGTTACAGAGGCGGACAATGTGTACCTAGAATAGAATAGTGAAGTAAGAAAACCCATGTGAGAAAGTAACACAAAGATGTATTATATGAAGCATTTGTTAATAAATAACATGTACTCAAGGTAATAGTAGAGCATACCAGGTTAGTGTATAGTTTAGATGATCCTGTGGCATGACTGAATGACGGATCAAAGTATTGACGTCTTTTGGTAAAGGATAAGGATTGCTTGGATTGATGTTTTCGTTGATATCTTCAATATAGATAGTATTGGCAGGAAGATCACAAGCCCGTGCTATTGCTGCAACATCAACATAGAACCATTGCCCACTGGAGGGATCATTTTCTGGAACAAATATGCTTGGCTTCTCACTACCACGGACAACACCAACAACTTTTACGGGAGCATCAGTACTCTCTGGCTTCTACATGTTGTATATATCATGATGGGCAACAGAATTCAATAGCTTAGTGCAGAAAAACATCACTCTTTCATCAACTAAGGTTTAGAACACAAGCCATCCAATATCTTTCTAAGAGATTAATAAAATAGAAAGATCGTCTACTAAGAAAATGTACTTAGTCAAAAGGTAAAAGTAACGAAAATGCATTTATAACAGAATTACTCAAGTTTTTTTTTTTGATAATGATGATTTTTACGTTTACCAAAATTTGAAACCTAGTGAAAGTTACAAATACCGCTACTCCTGGCTAACTGGATTATTGCAATTCATTGATATCCAAGTTTATGCATTGTCAGGCTCCTTTGCCAACCAAGCAACCACATGTAAAAATAATATTGAAAAAGGAACATGTCGATTGCATGAATTTTTTACATATATCACAGATATTGTGATTTACATTATATACAAATTGTTGTGGCAAACCACACATAGAAGACAATTGCAGAAACGATCAGGTTTTCAGAAACTGTTGCTATAAGTTTATAAAAAGAGATGGTCCACGACAGGGTTAGCAACCCTCTAGTCTCCTAGTAATCTTCACAAAGTGATGCTGAACATATCTGGCCCAGGACGCACAAACCACTTTGAATAGAGTTTAAATGGACCAAAAACATGCATAGGTGTTGCAAGAAGAAGAAAATGTCTAACAAAAATACTGTTTCCAACAAGGCATACATTGCATGTTTTGTTGGGCTCTACATAAATTCAGATAATTAAATATGACTGATTAATACTTGTTCTTGTACACCCATAAAGGCATATGTAAAGATTGTAGATAAGAGGAAGTTGTTCAAGTCTTTTCAAGCTTAAACTTTTGTGATTTGACATGTTGATTTATGTGAGAGTTAATACTAGGATTTTATGTTGTAAGGTGTGGATTTAGTCCCACATTGCTTATCATATTTTTATCTTTCTTGTATGACCTCTATATATTGAGGTCTTATACTTTATTAGCAATATAACTCTCTCCTATCTATTTTGTTTATTTCTCACATGGTAACATAGGGGCAAGTTTCAAGAGTCGCAAGAAAGAAAAATCTTAGGAAAGGAGGGAAACCTTAATCTCACTCTCCTCCCAACCACCCGTTCTTCTCAGTGTAGCTCCCTCTGAGCTGCTTTCATTTGTGCGGCTCTCTCCAAGTTGGTTCTTCTCAATTTTGTGAGACCACCATTCTTTTGGGTTGTCTTTCCCTGCACATGTATTCAAGCGACTCTTCTACCAATGACATCATCATCAATTTCTTCCTACAGCTATTGAATGCACAAATAGCATCCAATTCACTGCTACTAATGTAGTCAGATGCCCTAGTGATGTCCATTTTACTTCTATGTCAACTAAACGAGTGCCCCTAATGAGGATCATCGTCCTCTACAGCCTCCCGGCTGTTTGTCTATGACATTCATGTTGTCTCCCACCATTGCCCTCCAATAAGGGTCCCATACTCCTGTGAATCCTATGTCGAAAGCCATCCTCCTGCCATTACCATCTTATTGTGCATGGTTCCTACAGCCTCTTCACAAGTCATCCTACCACCAATGTTGATTTTCTTCTATGTCAACACCATTGTTCTCATTGTCTCTCTAGTGTTGGCACCCTGTACGTCAATTGCTCGTGTGGTTCCCCTTCCTATGTTGTTGCTTGTCTTGTGCTCTATCTCCTTTCATTTGCAGTTTGTACCTGTTAGGGTTGTACAGAATTAACTGAAAGGGGAGAAAGAGACACTAAAATAAGGAGGTGACATGTGTTGTTTGCATACATGTGTTTAAAAGGGAAAAAAATATTAAAGTTATTATGTATGAGACTAGTTTTTTTTAATCTATTATGTTAATTTCTTTCAAGTTGGATCCTCCAATTTAAGGAAGAGTGTGAGAGTAAACGTTAAAATTTTATGTTATAAAGTGTGAGTGTAGTCTCATTGTTTATTATATTTTTATCTTTCTTGTGTAACGGTCGTATGTTTTATTAGCAATATAACTCTCTCCCATCTATTTTCTTTAATTTTCACAATTTACATAGGAATTTGTTGAATAAAAATACAAAATAACATGTAGTTGTTCGCTGGTTTTTATAAGCAAAGAATGGATGTCTGCCAAAGAAGTAAACAAGTAGAGCAATCTCAAACACCCCATGGCATAGACATTGTTAGAGTAAATAATGTATTAATATTATGTATGTAATTGGTTTAATCAAGCACTAGTATTACAATGATAACGTCCTTGTAACCTTTATAAACAAGCACTGTGTTTCTATAAATTTCTTGTATTCACGTATACCTAGCCACCACTCTCTTCCTAGCCATAAACAACCCTAGGTTGTTGCAGCCAGCCCACCTCTACAGCCGCACTCCCAATCCACCCTACTCCATCGACCACCACCACTAAGGCCCTTGGCCCCTCTCTCCACCACTACACCCACAATTTGCACCTCCATCTCAGCCATTGGTGTCCACTTTGGGCTTGCCTATGTTATGTAGTCACACCATTCTCAGGCTTGACTACAAGCCATGACACCACAACCACCAATGCCATTGGTCTCTCTGCCCATCCAAGTCCATGACGTGCATCACCACTCCCATTGTTGGTGCTGAACCAGTCAACCTTGACTCTCTTGGGCCAAACCACTATAAAAGACCACTGACTTTATCATCTTCATCTTGTAATCTTCTCCACTAAGATAATTGTGCTTCATTTTTCTCTCAAATGCTTTTTAATCTATAAATCAAGTGTGATTAAGCTTCCACAATATCTAAAAAAGGTTGGCATCCACGTACAAAAGGTAGAAAGCACATGATGTAATGATGCATAATGAATGAATATGAAACCTAGTATAAATACCTATTTCCCAGTGTGATGTGGTTTAGTTTATACATCCTTGTGTATAGTTTATTTTAAAAGAATATTTAGTGAATTTTTATGATCTTCCAGTTCTTTACATTGGTATCATAACTCAGAATTTGTTTTTTTGTAGTTATTCTCTTTGATTTTGATTATGTTCTTGCAATGAAAAGTCACCAAACAACTACATGGTGTTGTTTATTTTGATCCTGAAAATTTATCATAATCAAAATTACAGGATTCCATGAAAAATTACCTTCAAAGGCTCGGGTTTTTTAGACCAAAATTTCCACCAAGTGCTTTTCTCTTTTTCTTCATCATGAAATACTGCCAAAGCCAATGGATCTTTTTTATCTTGTATATTTTTCTGAGCTTTGTTTCGCCATTCACGTGGAACCCATCCTCTGTTGATCAAGATAGGCACCTGCACACTGACAAAAAGCTTTTCATTGATTGAAATGTATTTGAATTTAATGACATTAATAGTTTTTAAAAAACCATAAAATAAGAATTTGCACAGCAGAATGATTATAAAATTCTATGGTTTTCAATTATTGGAATTTAATGGCATTAACTGATTAAAAAACCATAAAATTAGAAAGCACACATCAGAATGATTATAGAAATACTAAGATGCCTCACAAATTTAAATATAGTTGAAAGCTGGAAGCAACCTACTAAGTTAACATGCAAAAATGAGACCAAAAAAAAGCTGAAAGTCACAAAAAATTCCATTTAGGATAGAAATCACATGGGAAACAGAAAAAGAGGTCCTTTTCCCATTTCTCTTCAGTAAGGACAACATCAAAGTATCATGGTTCTTCCTATTGAAGCACTCCCTTCACATCAACAACCAGGTTTTGTTTCAAATAAAGATTATAGAGATACAATTAGGTCTCCAACTAGCCTAGGTGAAAGATCATGAGGAAAAGAAGGCGATGTTAACAACGATACAGGCAAAAATATGAGACGGAATTAAGAACCACAAAGCATCGGTCTATTATGGCTGAGTGCAATCAATATTATGATGACTTTCACTATTAAACACAAGAAAAAGGGCTTAAAACTAACATTTCACCATATTTCTAGCAAACCTTGCTAAGCACAAAAATAATGTCATTCAGAATTTGTCTTGTCTTTCCTATTCTACCAAGAAACTCTTCAAACGAGGAGCAAGATAAAATCGAAGATACAATGATAAAATAATTTATGGTACCAAGTTTCTGAATTCATTGGCACCTGTCAGAGTCGTCTGGTACAGGAATCAAAGGAGATATAACATAGTATCCAATTTCAGTTACTCCAGCAATACTTCTAGAGCGAGGACCAATGTATATATTCTTGGTTTCATCAAAGAGGCCTTCACAGCACACCTTTCTAAATTCAGATTTGGAAATATCTTCACCAGAAAAGGTAAGGTCACTCCACATTACAGGCTCCATGTCCAACCTCTTTTGTCTGTACTCTATCATCTCTATCTATTACAGGAGTAAAAAATTAATATTGAAAAATTTAATAGAAGAGAACTAAAATACAAAATGACGTACACCTTCAATTATTTCACTAAATTCATTTTGATTAAAAAACACAATATTGAAGGTGTGGTGTTAATGCCAATTAAATACAAATTTCCACCACTAACAGAATTGTTCAAATGGTACATAACTAACCATAAAAACATGGATCATAAAAGACATATAGAGGATAGAAGGAAGACAGAATGTGGACCTTTTCCTGCCTTCGTATGATTTGCCAGGTACCAAGACCAAAAGTGATTGCCCCAGGAAGAAAAAGGAGTATTTTTGACCATGTCACCCTTTCTCTTTCTGATATAAAAAATGCAATTAAATAGAGAAGATCAAAACAGGAGCAACAAAAAAAAAATAGAAGCAGATGTGGAAAAGGGAAGACCTTGCTGTGATGCTGCTGCAGGAGCAGCTGACGGTGGTGGATTCTGAGGGGAAAGTCTGTCAGAAGTGGTAGTGAAAGCAGCAAGCAATCTTGCTTGTGAAGGAAATCCAGTTTTGCTTATGGAAGGTATACCTATGTAATGTTTTGTGTATTTAAGAAACTCTGCTGTTATCATCATGCACAGGATAGTTGAGAACAATACGCTACTTTGCGACTTAGCCTGCCTTTGCTGCAGTTGGGTTTTGAGCCACTCTCTGCCTTTTTAATCAAAGGTCATAAATATTCACTAATGCCCTGAATATTCCCAGAATGTGTATGCACTCAGAGAGTTTTCAAAGACCAGTGCACCTGACCACAAAATGAGATTATTTCCTATAAACAACCAAGAGAAACAGTTTAGTAATTTTATGATATAATAGCCTAATTTGTTTTCAACAAAATGATATTTAATCAAGATATCAAGTTCAAGGAAAGCTACTGCTACTTGTTAGTTATTTTCAAATTTTTATTAAATGAAAACAGAATAATGGTTTCATTTAGTTTGGAAAAGGAAGAGTGAGAATTAAATAAGGTTATATCATCTTACCTTACTGTCCTAGGAAAATTGAAGACTCTACTTCCCAAAAGTCCCGCATTAGAAATGATGAATGGAACTGAGACCCTTATATCACTTATGAGTTTTTTTTCGCTAGTCAATTAATTTCAATAAGATAAAATTCACATAGTATCAAAGTCAGTCCACGCAAACTACATTTAAGATGTTACATATAATACTCCAATGAGAGGCTTACAAGTGTAAAAGTGTATTGAGAAAAATAATCCTACATCAAAAATGATGAGCGAAAATAAGACATTTATATCTAAGTTTTTTCACATTAACCAATTGATTTTAATAAGGTAATGTTGGAGAGGATCAAAGATTGAAACTTAGAGAAAACACATTCACACATCACAAGAACACAATTTACGTAGTTCACCCAACAAGGGCTACGTCCATAGCTGAGGAAGGCTGGTCAATCACTAATTTCAAGTGGTTACAAGAGAGGGATTATTCAAATGGATGTGCTAAGCATTTTGTCTAAGCCCTCTATTTATGGCAGTATAAAAGGAGATCAAAAAACTTCAAACTAATGACAAAGAATCAATGGAATTACTACCACCATTGAAATTGATCCATAAATAGGCAAGAAACGTTGGAACGTTTCATCATCCCTCCAAGAATACCAACAGTCACAAAGAAGATTAAAAGACACTTCTAACATATCTCCACCTTGTCTTTCAATGATTCTCCACCTTGAACAAAGCTTTCCTCAACAGCCCTATCTAGGGCTTACAAATAACTATAGACATTAAGCAAGTCAAGACAATGCTTGAACTTGCTTTCGGTAACACCCTTAGTGAACATGTCAGCGAGGTTGTCTTTAATTCTGATTTTCTTAACTTCAATTCTTCTTTCAGTTCGAAGAATGTGGTATCTCACATCGATGTGTTTTGTTCAATCATGAAACACTTGATCTCTTGTAAGACAAATAGCACTTAAGCTATCACAATAAATGGTGGTTCTTTCTTGATGCCACCCAAAATCTTCCATGAGACCCTTCAACCAAATACCTTCCTTTGCAACTTCAGTCAACACCATATATTTGGCTTCTGTGGTAGAGAGAGAAACTATCGGCTGCAATGTAGATTTCCAACTAATAATAGAATCTCCAATGGTAAATACATAACCAGTTAGAGATCTTCTATTGTCAATATTTGCTGCATAGTCAGAATCAGAGTAACCAAAAATCATGCAAATAGTTTCTGATCCAAAGATTAAACCAACATTAAGAGTTCCTTTTAGGTACCTGAATATTCTCTTCATAGCTTGCCAATGCTTACGACCTGGATTACTCATGAATCTACTAACCACACTGATGGGATATGCAAGGTCAGGCCTGGTACATACCATGTAATACATAAGACACCCAACAGCGTTAGAATAAAGCACTTTTTCCATATCAATTTTCTCAACTTCAGATTGAAGGCACATATTAATTGATAGATGAAGATTTCTATCATAGGGTGTGTCAATGGACTTGGCATGCAAACTTTGTTAGAATCTTCTCAAGATAGCTTTTCTGATATAAGAATAATTTTCCGTTTTCTCTATTACGATGGATTTCCATCTCAAGAATTTTGTTGGCAGCACCAAGATGTTTCATATCAAATTCAACACTTAAAAGCATCTTAAGATGCTGAATTTCAGTGATATCTTGAGTGGTAATTAAGATGTCATCAACATATAGAAGGAGACAAATGTACTTTCCATCTGAAAGTTTGTTAATGTAAACACAAGAGTCATGTAAGCTTCTATGAAAACCAATACTAGTAATGAAGTAATCAAACCTCTTATATCATTGCCTTGGAGACTGCTTTAATTCATATAAGAATTTTCTGAGTTGGCAAACATAGTCTTGCTTATTAGGATCAACAAATCCCTCCAGTTGACTCATCAAAATATCTTCCTCCAAGTCACCATGTAAGAATGCAGTTTTAACATCAAGTTACTCCAATTCAAGGTTTTGAGTAGCAACAATTGCAAGAAAGACACGAATGAAGGTGTGTCTCATTACAGGGGAAAATACTTCATTATAGTCAATTCCTTCACATTGACTATACCTTTTTACAACTAAGCAAGCCTTAAACCTCACGCCTTGATTCTCATATGTCCCAACCTTTCGTTTGAAGATCCATTTGCTCCCAATAACTTTTCTACCTTTAGGAGGCTTGATAAGCTCCCAAGTATTATTCTTTTCTAATGATTTCATTTCCTCTTCCATGGCTAAAGCCCATTTGGCAACGTCAGGGCTTTTAATAGCTTCCATAAACGAGTGAGGATCTTGGTCTTCTACATCAGCATCATTAGCAACATTCAAAGCATAAGCCACCATACTTCTGTGGAGGACGTGTATCTCTTCTTGGCCTGTCCAATGCAACACTCCTGAATTGGGGAGGTTTCTCTTCAATATTTGTAACAACAAACCCTAAACTAGGGTCATTAGAAGTAGGTGGAGGCTGTTGTGAAGACTGGCACTCCACCTCCTAAGAAGAAGTTTCAAACTCCACCTGTTGTGTGGGGGTTTCAAGAGCATCAACTTTACCTTGACGTAGCATGGAATCTTCATCAAAAGTGACATTCCTACTGAGAATCACTTTATGATGAGTTGAATCTCATATTCTATAGCCCTTCACTCCTGCACCATAACCAACAAAAATCCCCTTTATAGCCCTTGGATCAAGTTTCCCATTTTTCACATGAAAATATACAAGACTATCAAATATTTTTAGCTTGAAATAGTCTGCTGTTTTTCTGAACCACACTTCATAAGAAACTGTCTTCTACGGCACTAGAAGGACAACTGTTACTAAGATATGAGGCTATTGACACTGCCTCTGCCAAGTAACCCTTAGTAAGGCCAGCATTAGAGAGCATGCAACGTGCTCTCTCAAGTAAGGTGCACTTGAGACGTTCAGCCACACCATTTTGTTGGAGAGTATCTTTTACAGTCCTGTGTGCCTTAAAATTTCAGCATCCCTACAAAATTTATTAAATTCATGTGAATAAAATTCTAATTCATTATCGGTTCTAAGGCATTTCATCTTTTCTTCAGTTTGGTTTTCCACTAATGATTTTCACTGTTTAAAGTACTTGAATGACTCATTCTTGTGCTTTATAATGAAAATCCAAGACATACGTGAAAAATCATCTATAATGGATAAGAAGCATCTAGATCCACCAAGGGATGGCTGCTGGGAGGGACACCAATAGTTGACATGCACATATTCAAGAATCTTCTTTATAGAGTGCGTACCTTTGCTGAAACTATCACAACGCTTCTTCCCATATATACAATGTTCACAAAGTCCAAAATCCGTGACTTTGTGACCTCCCAACAAGCGTTGATTGTTGAGACAACGCATCCCTTTCAATCCCAAGTGACCTAACCTCATGTGCCAAAACATAGATTGGTTTAATTGGTCACTTGAGGTAGCAGCAGCAATAGAACCTAAGATTGTAGACCCTTGCAGCACATATAAAGAGCCACTTTTGACGCCTTTCATGACAACCGATGCACCATTTGTCACTTTCAAAATTCCCTCTCCTCCAGCATACTTGTAACCTTTATCATCTAACATCGTCAAGGAAATCAAATTCTTCCCCAACTAAGGAACGTGTCAGATTCCTTCAAGTTTTCTAATAACCCTATCAAACATGCGGATCTTGATAAATCCAATACCTGTCATTTTACAAACATGATTATTGGCCAACGTTACATTGGACCCTCCTTCAACTTCTTCATAGGTATCAAACCACTCCCTTGAGGGGGTCATGTGGTGTGAAGTGCCCGAATCCAAGATCCAATCTTGCTTTGCACATGAACTGTTAGAAACAATAAGTGCAGCATCAATTTCGGATGAATAATCTCCTTGAGCAACAACAGCTGTTTTAGATTTGGCCTTCAACTTAGGGCAATTGGTCTTCCAGTGACCAAATTCTTTGCAATAATTACAAACGTCCTTTGGATTCGTATTTTTACCTTTCAATTTTCTCTTTCCTTTCTTCCATCCATCGTTCTTATCTAAACGATTCTTGTGCTAGTTGGAGCTTGTGGCTATGAGGCCAGAAGCGTTATTATCATTACTAATATTGGAAGCCAAATGACCCAATTCACGAGTATGTAAACTTGAACGAACTTCTTCTAAAGTAATAGATTCCTTTCCAACCACAAAAGATTAGACAAAGTTTTCATAAGAGTGCAGTTGAGAGAATAATAACAATAAAGCTGCGTCTTCATCATCAACTTTCACGTCAATATTTCTCAAATCCATAAGTAAGGTATTTAACTGATCAAGATGACCTTTGAGGGACGTACCTTCCTTCATCCGAAGAGAAAATAGACGTTGCTTTAGAAGCAACTTATTGGTTAAAGACTTGGTGATATACAAGCTTTCAAGCTTTAACCATAGGCCCACGGTACTTTTCTCATCCGCAACTTCAACAATAACTTCATCCACCAGACATAAAAGTATAGTCAAATGGGCATTTTCTTCATGAGATTTAAGATCCACTTTATCTATATCAGAGGGACGTGGATCTTCAAAAGGGGTCCAAATCCCTTGTTGCTTTAATAAAACATGCATCTTAATCTGCCAAAGGCTGAAACTATTTTTCCCCATAAATTTGTCAATCTTCGCATTATGTGAAGACATGTTGATTACCAAAAAAAAAAGGCAACCACAACACCTTAGAATGACATGGAGAGGGAAAACTACAGACTTCATAATTAACTTATCTGAAGTGAAGATCAATGGGTGTAGCAGAAATTTCAGCAACAGAAAGAGCTGAAACTCTCGTCACTAGAGCAGCAAACAAAAGCTGGAGGAAGCAACCAGCTTTGAAACAGCAACCTTCACGGCAAGGAATTGAATTTCTCCAGCTGAGCTCGATTAATCAGAACTTGGCTCTGATACCACTTTTTGGAGAAGATCAAAGATTGAGACTTAAAGAAAACACATTCACACATCACAAGAACACACAATTTACGTGGTTCACCCAACAAGGGCTACGTCCACAATTGAGGAAGGCTGATCAATCACTAATTTCACGTGGTTACAAGAGAGGGACTATTCAAATAGATGTACTAAGCATTTTGTCCAAGCCCTCTATTTATAGGAGTACAAAAGGAGATCAAAAGACTCCAAACTAATGACAAAGAATCAATGAAATTACTACCACCATTGAAGTCAATCCATAAATAGGCAAGAAACGTTAAAACGTTTCATCATCCCCCAAGAATACCAACAGTCACAAGGAAGATTGAAAGACACTTCTAATAGGTAAAATCCACAATGAGGATAATTGAAGACTCCACTTCCCAAAAGTTGTTTCACATTAATCTCCCAAGGTTATTACAAATCAATATTTCCTCATACTAGACTTCTAAAGAATTCCAAGCCCAAGTATAAAAATTTATGAACAAATAAAATTGTCGTGATAAAAGTGGTGTAAGAGAAAAATAGCAAGGAAGTGGGCATACTCCACTAGAAGTTACGGTAATGATCAGATTGATGGGTAAAAGAGGAATCTTTCATTCTTCTTTTGGTCATAAGATTACAAATGGTGGAATAACACAATGAAAATGAAAAGGCGGAAGTTGTTTGTGTGAGTCAGGTTCCACCAAATCACTAATTCATCAATCTGTTTTGTTTTGTAATTGCTAGCCCAATATCTTTGATGATTACCATGAATGGGAAGTTTTTAGACTGTATCAAGTCATCTATCATATTTTCTAATTGTTGGTATACAGAAAATAATATATGAACAGTAACCATATGCCATAGTAGTCGCTTGCAAGGGCAAAAAAATGACATTCAGTGGACTGGAACAATATGACAAAGACTAAATCGCGCAAAGAATGACCAAGAAACCAATTTTCGACCACTAATGGGCATAGAGATACAGCACGGATAACATCAAGTAAGTCTCCATGAAACTTCCAACTGGTATCAGAGAATGAAGAAGCTTTACTCAAAAAGCAAACGGAGAAGAGAGAAGCTAAAAGCAAGATGCGAAATCATCAAAAAAAAACAAACCAATTGACTGATTATAAAGCCAAAATGCAACTAAAGCATCACACCTATCTAATGACCATTTCCCCGAACAGTTCACATGCACACATAAACGAGCAAGGGAATAGAATGAAGGAGTCCACCTACGTAGGCGAGGTGACTCCGGCCACCTTCGCCGCCCTGTTGCACGGAGTGCGAGGAAAGCTTGAGGCAGTGGTGGTGCTGGAGAAGGAGGAGGTGGAAAATAGGGCAGAGTTGGACCGTCAGCCGCGCTTCCTTCCTGTTTGCATGCTTGGATGACAGAAATCGGGGGTGGGACAGAGGGAATCCACCAGATGGGTGCGATGGGAGTGTGGGCGCGAGGTGGGCGAGGACGTTTACCAGGGCAGAGCTGCAGAGGACGAAAGGGGAGGGAGATGGAGCTGCCGAGGGAGGACGACGACCGAAGCAGTCCAGGGTGAACGAGTGGGAAAAAAAAAACACGGAGGAATTTATAAGAAATCTGCTGGTAATTAAACTAATTTTTTTTTAATTAATTAAAATACTTATTTATTAATTTATGTTATTTCATGTTAAAGTATATGTCTGAAAATTGTTACTCGAATTTTAATTTTAATTTTGTATAAATATTTATGTGTCATTGTTATTAACTTTTAGTGATGAAAACTCTCCTTAAATATATTAGATTTGTATTGACAAAATTTGAAAAAATTGAATTAAAAGAAATTCAATTCAAATATGTGGATTTTCTACGGAATTGAATGAAATTCATTTAAAAGTAAGTTCAACATTTAACTTCAACCTTGTGGATTGAATTGAATCTCTTCACCTACCTCTTTTCACAAGGCATCTTGTAATTTTTTCATTTTTCAAAAAGCTTATTACATGAATAGTTAAATTTTAAAATATATTAATTTTTTACTATTTTTAAATAAAATATAAATTTAATTTTATCTAATTCCATCGTTACATTTCAAATTTTATTTAATTCTACATCAAGCACAAACACTTCGTTAAATTTAATTTCATCTAATTCAAATGAAATAAATTGTTTAATAATTTATTTTTATCTAATTCTATATTCGTACAGTCAAAATTAGATATAATTCAATTATACTCAATTTTAATATTTATATAAATAAAAATGTTAAGAATTAAATTCTCAATCATATAAATTATGAATTAAGAATTCATTTCTATGCATTTTCTTTAAATCAACAAAATTTTGACTTGACAACTTCACTCTCATCTTTGTTTTTTTACTTTATACTCTAGTAAGTTCTTATTAATCTGCTTTTTTACGAGTTCCTCGTATACTTATCTTTTATCATCTATTTTTATATTCTTTGCGTGTGTTTGTCTTGATGTTTTTGTTCTCTCTCGTTGAATATGAATATTTCTACAGTAAAAATTCTATAATATTAAAGAAATCTTTACAATAATATGAAAAAAAAATTATTATTCATGTCAACTTAACAAATTCAGACCCTAACTAATTAAAACAAATGCATGAACTTTTATGACTTCATTTAGGAGTCGAGATGTTTCCTTTTTTCGAATGGATAAAAAAATTTAATATTAAAATTGCAAGAAAAAATATTTTCCATGAAAAATAAACCCCGGAGCTTCGCTGGAGAATCGGACGATTTAATATTTTTTAAGAAAATACAATATTCTTGCGATCGTTTGTATTATATTGATATATTTTATTTTCTTAATAAATAATCTCTAGCATCACTTGTGAATTTATAAAAAATTTAAAAAATTTGCATGCCCACGAAAATAATTTTGTAGGTGTTAAACGACGTTTTTTTAGCAAAATTTAGATAGTTACGCACGAAACAAAATTTGTTACGGGCAATAATTAAAATTTATTATCTCAATCTCTGACACAAGTCTCACGTGCATCTCATGCAAAAAAAAGTTAAAATTTTCAGTTATTTTTATAAACATTTCGATAAATATGACCTCTATTTTTTTCTCCATTTTTTATAAAGTTCACGATAAAATATTAAAATAACTTTTAACTTTAAATACAAATAAAAACATATTTACATAAAAAAATCTTAAAATATTAACATTTCACCGAAATTTAGTTGAGTGGATATAAAGGATGATATTTCATATTTCTAGCTATATTTAAGTTGTATTGGTTTACTTTTATTTTTTAGTTACCTCTATTTTCTTTCTTTTTCTCTCTTTTGTATTTCAAACTTGTGAATTTATAATGTAACAATTTTTTTTTAACTTAAATAAAGTTAAAGAAATTAAAATTATATTGTAATTTAAATAATAAAAATTTGTACGTTAGAATTTATATAGTAATAATAATATTAAAAGTAATTTGAAGCTAAAACAAATGAATAATTTAACCTATCTTTAAAAAGAATATTTCCCCTAAATCTTCTTTATAGATATTTTTTCGTAAACTCTCCTGATGACATAATTTTAATAATATTTTATTTCAATAATTAAAAATAACTATATAGTTAGTTAATCTATGGTATAATATGTATTAATGTTTTTTTACAATAGTTAGTTAATAATATAGCTATTAAAATATTTATTATGGATGGTTTTTAGAATCATAAACATTCAAAATGTGGGGTAGAATATGAAATTTTCGCGTCACTTTCAGGCCACCGGAGTGGTGGGCGATCGGCGAATGAGTAGCCGACAGGGTAAGGAGCTCCGTCGCTCGGCACCACCTTCGGCACCGGTGTTGCCTTTTCCGACCACACCACACCTCGCCGGATCTCGCATGGTCTTCTCGTTGTATCCGCCGTGATTGATGATGATTCTCAGCGACTGTTCTACTGCACCGTCATCTGGTCTGTGACGACTCCGGTGGGTTTCGGATACTGGCGGTGCGAGCAGGGACAGGAGCTGCGGTGGCCGTCCCCCGAGCTGCTGCTCTAGGATCTCGACAGCTTGGCGTGGTTTGCATTTACGCTTGCTCATGTGTGGGATTGCTTTCTGTTGTTGATGATTCTTTTACTTGCAAAATGATCCGTGCTTTGTTCGTGGTTTGGATCCTTTCCCCCTTTTGGAAAATTGGGATTCAGGCTTTTTCTAAATTTGATTGAAAAGGAGTTGTAATTTTCGAGTTTGGAGGTACTAGAATTCGGTGGACCCTGGCTGCTTGAG